>CAUYSK010070745.1:0-13771 GCA_963575035.1 Avahi laniger
ATTGACAACCATGTAGAAATGTGATTGGACAAAAAGCACATGATCTGAACCCAGCAAGACCTGTCCAGATTCTTTCTGGCCTCTCTGTGTAACATTCCTTCCTCCAGGGTATGGAGCAGGACCCTCTCTCAAATAAGGGTCTTTTGAGTCCTGCCTTGGGCAGATGAAAGAATGACAGGAGGTGGTCAGAGAAAGATTCTATCCCTGAGGTCTGTTCTTCAGGTCTAAAGTGCCACAACATTATAACAAGGAATATGGGAGTTATGAAATGCCATAAGAACTGTGAATAAAAACCAGTATATACATCATAACCCCACAGGATCTGTTGGACAATTATTGTGGTCCTTTGGTGGAGTCATATTTCCTTGCTTTTTCATGTTTTCTTTGTCCTTCCATTTATATCTGCACATCTAGTAAATAGCCACTTCTTCTGAATTTTTTGAAATTGCTTTCATAGGAGAGAATTTTTCTGAAGATGTATATATGTTATTGATTGAGTAGACATTTGGCTTTGGTTTTGCAGGCCCGCCGTAGCGAGATCTTTATATGATTTCTTCAACAGTGTACAGGGTCAGTGGTATCTGTGACTTCGTTGGTGGTGTAGGGTACAGTTATTAATTGAGGTTATGGTCAAGATTTACTGGGGACTTGGATGCCAGCCGAGCCAGTCTTTGGGCCATGGTGGTGGCAGCAGTTGCCTGAGTGTGTCTGTATTTAGGCCCCAGAGCAGCTTAGCCTGGTACCAGAGTTAGTGGGTCTTGAGGGCCAATTCTCAGGCCTCCAAGTGGCTTTCTCAGAAGTTAGTAGCGGGAGCAGTGGGCCAGGTGTGTGGGTAGATCATGAGGGCCCTTGGCAGCATGTGTGATGTGGATGATGGTGGTAGTGGTGGTAGGGCAACCCTCTGAGAGTCAAAGGGTCCACAGAGTTGCTGGTAGCTATGATGGGTTGTGCAGGCTAGTCTCCAGTTCCATGGCTGCCTGTGGCAGGGAAGTGGGTATGGTCCTGAGTGTGCTTAGTAGAACTTGGTCTTCCCTGTCCTTCCCTAGCCAAAGTGGCTGCCGCGGCTTTGTTGCCTCAAACTTGGCTGGAGGGCAGGGCGCAGCCTAACGTTCAACTCTCAAAGTGGCACCATCTGTGGGCCTGTGACCAGAGTGGAGAGGCCCTGATCAGACAAGCAACATGGGCAGGAAGTGGAAAGTGCAGTCTACTTGTTACTTGTTCTGACGGCATCCCGTTGCACGTCAGTGGGTATTGTCCTAGATACACGTGAGAGAGCCTGCTTTGTGGTGTCTCTCTTTGACTGAGTGGCAGCTGCTACAGCATCAGGCTGACCTTGGCCCAAGGGCCAGACACAACCTAGTGTTAAACTCTCAAAATGACACCTTGGGCCTGCTGTTAGAGAGGGTGGAGCCTCTTTCAGGCAAGCAGGATGTGCAAGAAGCTGTGGAGAGTATTTTGTCTCATAGCACCTGGCTGCTGGGTGGTGGGTATTATCCTAGGTGTGCCTGGGAGAGCCTGGTTTCCCTGTCCCTCTTCGGCTAGGTGGCAGCTATAGCTTTTGGCCCAAAGTTGGCCTGAACTCAGCTCAAGGGCAGGGCACAGCACAGTGTCTGACATTAAATTCTCAAAATGGCACCTTGGGCCTGCCATCAGAGAGAATGAGGCCCCTTCCAGGCAAGCAATGTGGGCCAGAAGCTGGGTGGAGTGCAAATTGCTCATGTCTCAGACAGTCTCAACAGCAGCCTGCAGCAGGGTAATGGGGATTTTCCCAGGATTGTATGGGAACCCCCAGTGTCCCCTGTCTCCTCAGAGTAGTGCAGCAGTAGCAGCCATGTCTGTAGAGACCCTCCGAGGCTCTTAAAATGGTGCCCAGCTGTAGGTGCTGTAGGCTTGGATACCTATGGGATTTTGTATGGCTTCCCTTTCTGGAGCAACATCTCTGTGCAATCTCTAGGCAGCGTCCCTATGTTAGGCCCAAGGCCTGCATGAGTCAAAATACTCTGTCATAGCCAAGATTGTAGAAGCCCATTTTGGAGTGTGGAGCCCTGTGGGTTTCTCACTTACTGTTTCCCCATGTCCAGGAGCTTCTCCTGGCTCTCAGCCAGTCCCCAGCCAGACAAACTGCCTTGAACCCTCTCCTTACTTTTGGTTCTTCCCATCACTCCTCTGATGAATCTAGGCTTTCTCTCCTAGATGATCTGTTCAAAATATATCTACTTACTATTATGGTTCTTCTTTGTGGAGGAGGCATATGCTAGCTGTGTTTAGTCAGCCGTCTTGATCCTATCGCTTTAATATTTTTTTTAGATTCTTTCATATGTCTCGTTTCCATTATAATTCATATAGCCATATTTTATATATTGGAATCTTTATTCCATTTGTTCTTTTGTAACCAGCTTTTTTCATCCCAGCATATGCCATGGCAATAAATTTAAACCTAGGTTAATCATTTTTCATAGTTATTTATGTACTATAAATTTATTTAATCATTCAAGGAGACTATCTTGGTATAGGTTAATCTTCTTAAACTAGATGTGCTATTGCTGGACAAAAGGAAATACATATTTAAAATTTCAAATATATATTGCCAGATTGTATTACATATGGTTTTAAAGTGAAGAATTTTGTTGGAAAACTCTTCATTTTTCTTTTTTTTAATATAATTTCTAGAAAATTATGGTAATTGATTTCAGACATCTCAAAATACTGTGCCTTTATATTTTCCATCATTTTATCTTTAGCTTTTGCCTGTGATGACAGAACAGCTACAGTGGATGCCATTTGTGAATGTCAAACTTCATGAGCCCTTTGTAAAATTTATATATTGGTCACTAAGGCAGCTAGATGCTGGAACACAGGTAATTGATTAATAAGAATCTATCTTCAAGTAATATTCTATTTAATATTATTTCTCTTGATTTTGTTCTTCTACAATTTTTTTTTTTTGCATGTGTTCTCTTTATATTTTGGAATAATCTTCTTTACCTGTAAGATATCTTGCTGGGATTGTGATAGAGATTGCATTAAACCTGTGTATCAATTTGAGAAGAATTGACATCTTTACTGTGTGAGTCTCCCAATTCATGACCAAAAAATGTCTCTTCATTTATTAAAACTTGGATTTCTTTCATCAGTGTTGTATAGTTCTCAGCATAAAATTCCTGCACTTTCTTTTTTTAGATTTTCAGCTGAGTATTTGAGTTTTTTGAATGGTTTTAATTGGTATTATCTTTTTAATTTTGATGTTCATGTGATCATTGATACTATATACAAATGTAATTGATTTTTCAGTTTATTTTGTATCCTGTGACCTTGACCTGATTAACTTCAGGAGTTTTCTTGCAGATTCCTTTGGATTTTCTACAGACTATCATGTTATATGCAAATGGGGACTTTTTTTGTTTTCTATATATATGCCTTTAATTTCCTTTTCCCTTCTTTTCAATAGCTAGAATTTCTACTAGAATGTTGAGTTTGAGTGGTGAGAGCACACATCCTTCCCGTGTTCCCCATCTTAGGGGGAAGTATTCAATCTGTCACCATTAAGTATAATATTAGTTGTAGTACTTTTATAGATGCTTTTTTATCAAGTTGAGTTAGTGTTCCCCTTTTTCCTGTTGTTTTTGGGGTTTTTATCATGAATGAGTATTGAATTTTTTCAAATGCTTTTTCTGCATTGGTTGATAAGATCATGTGATTTTTTTTTTTCATCTTTACCTTGTTAATATGGTAGATTACATTCTCTTTCAAATATTGAATCAGCCATGCATCCCCAAAAGAAAGCCACTTGGTTGTGGTGTTTAATTCTTTTTATATATTGTTGAATTCTGTTTGCCAATATTTTGTTAAGGAATTTTGCATCTCTGTTAATGAGAGATATTGGTCTATAGTTTTATTTGTTTTAAACTAACCATCTGATTTTGTAGGAGGGTAAGCTAGGTTCATAAAATGAATTGGAAAGTATTCCATCCTTTTTATTTAGGGAGGAAATTATATAGAGTTAATGTTTCTTCTTCTTTAAACATCTGGTAGAATTCTCTAGTGAAACTGCCCAGACCTGCCTAGATTTCTTTTGGGGGAGGTTTTAAATTATGAGTTCAAGTTCCTTAATAGCTATAGGGGTCTTCTAATTAAGAATACATATTAGTGATTTCTAATAGTTGGTGCTTTTTTAGTAATTGAACCATTTTGTCTAGTCAAATTTATGTGTATAGAGTATTTCATAGTATTCTCCTTTTGGTATCTTCATTATCTATAGTGATAGCCCTGTTTCATTTCTGATAAGGATAATTTGTGTCTTCTTTCTTTACTTTGTCATTTCTGCTAGAAATTTATCTATTTTATTGATCTTTCAAAGGATCATGTCTTTGTTGCATTGATTTTGTTCTAGTTTTCTGTTTTCAATTTCATTGATTTCTTTATTATTTCCTTACTTCTGCTTGCTTTGGATTTATTTTCCTCTCCCTTTTCTAGGTTACTGACGTAAAAATTTAGATTATTGACTTGAGACTTTTCTTCTTTTTTAATGTATACATTTTGTGTTATTTTCCTTGTCAGCCCTGCTTTAAGCATGTTTCACAAATTTTGATATGTTGTATTTTCATTTACATTCAATTTCATGCATTCTTTAATTTCCATTGATACTTCCTCTTTGACCCATGAATTATTTAGTAGTTTGTTGTAGGTCATTTTGTTATCTTTCCATTTTTCTAGTTTAGTTATATTGTTGAGGTTGTTTTATGGTTGAGGATATGTATTCTGTTGTTGGGTGGTTTGTTGCATAAATGTCAGTTTGATCCTGTTGATTTATGGTGTTTGTGAGTTGTTTTATATCCTTGCTAATATTTTATCTAATTGTCCTATTAATTGTCGAGAGATGGCTATTGAATTCTCCAGCTGTCATTTTATATGTTTCTCCTATTAGTTTCATCTGTTTTTGCCCTACATATGTTGTTACTCTGTTGCTTGGTGGATATACATTTAGGATTGTTATATTTTCTTGGTGGATTGGCCCTTTTACCATTTTATAATGTCCTTCTATGTCTTGGATGGTTTTCTTTGCCTCTGAAGTCACTTTATCTGATACAAATATAACCACTCTGCTTTCCTTTAATTCATGTTATCATGATATATCTTTTTCCATTCTTTTGCTTTGACATGATTATATCATTACATTTGAAATGAGTTTTTTTTTTATAGGCAGCATGTAGCTGGGTTCTTTGGGATTTTTTTATTGTTTACTTGCTTTTTTTTTTTTTTTTTTAAGAGATGGGGAAGTGTCTCACTGTGTTGCTCAGGCTGGCTTCAAACTCCTGGAATCAAGTTATCCTCCTGTTTCAGCCTCCTGAGTAGCTAGGAGTACAGATGTGTACTATAAGTAGAAATTTGAAATATTTTTTCTATTATCTTTTTCACACAAAGGTTTTAAAACACACGTATTATTTTTTAAAATCTTGACTATATATATATATATATGCATATATATATACACACACACATATATATGTATATACGCTTTGTTTTATTTTTAAAGAGATAGTGTCTCAATCTGTCTGTCACCTAGGCTGGAGTGCACTGGCATGATCTTAGGTCAATATAATCTCAGAATCCTGGGCTCAAGGGATCCTCCTGCCTCAGCCTTCCCAATAGCTAGGACTACTGGCATGTGCCACCACACCCAGCTAATTTTTTAAATTATTTTTTTGGTAGAGTCAGGGCCTTGCTGTGTTTCCCAGGCTGGTCTCAAATTCCTGGCCTCAAGCAATCATCCCATCTTGGCCTCCCAAAGTGCTAGGATTACAGGTGTGAGCCAACATGCCCAGCCATCAGTAAGTTAGATTGCACTACTTGTGCCTCTCACCACTCAGTCATTTGGCTTTTGATACCCACAAAATCTCAGTATATTTGTTTCTGATTTTAGATCCTGAAATTCAAAAGCTGAAACTTGTTATCCACGTTACAATATAAATACTGAATTGGGAACCAGTTGGTCACAAATTCCCATGGTACAAAACTCAATGACAGGAGAGTCTAGTTTAAGCACACTCATCTGCAACAGTCTGAAATGGTTTCCTTTCATTTGATTCTTAATGGATATGTGGAATGCCATTAGATTATATGTTATGTGGAATGCCATTAGATTATATGTTATTTTAGGGGTAGTTCTATGCTATTATTTCTTTTTTGTCCATTTTCTTGTTTTAGTTTATTCTCTGTGAGAATTATCCATGATTCTAACCCCGGCATTTTATTCTTTTGAAATTAATAGTTTTTAGAATCACTGTGTCATTTATGGTCAGAATCAGCTGAAAGCAGTGAGGTTCTGGATGGTCATTTCCATATGTAAACACAGTTAAGATGTACCTGATAAGCCAGTTGTCAGTGATGGTGGAGAAATGAGGAACTGAGAGAGTAGGTTGTTCATCTGTTGTGGTCATATTTCTCTGTGCCAGAAATATAGCATGATCTTATGTTGTTACATGTTTTAGAAAAATATAAAGTCATAGGTAAATAATTTCTTTAAAGTTGATTATAAAATTGCCACTTTCCAATCCTGCATGTATACAACTTTTAATTAGCAAAAAAATTTACTTTTAGTTCCTATATTTGAATGTAGTACCTAAAATAGGTATTTTCTAAGCATGAATAAATATACAAAGATTGTATATATTTTTAACAGCATTCAACTATGACTTCAACATTGAGGAGATTGGGTGAAGACATATTTAAAGGATTAGTAACTAAAGGAAATCAGGATAATTTTTTAGAGCATTCTGTGGAGAATAAACCAAAGACAGCTGCTTTCTTTAAGAGCTCCAACTTGCCACTGAGATTTTTATCCACCTTAATTGTTCTCAAAACAGTCACTCAAGGTAAGCTTTCACATGTGCTTATGGTATAAATTTGGTAAACAGCTAGGAGAGAATTCTGTGTAATAAAGCAATTCTTTTGTAGTCACATATGTTCTACATTTTTTGAATGAGATTTTGAGTTTTATAATGGCACATCATAAAAAACTACTTTTATTTGCTGAATTTGAGAAATAAAGTTTTTAGTTCAATTGTTGCCTCCTTCCTAGAAAGGCTGATTGATTCTCTTAGGTCGTGTTTCCATAAAACCCTTTGCTTACCCCTATTGTTCTATTTGCCACATAAGATTCAAATTGCTGGTTTATTATTTACCACTAGTGAATGGCGTGGAAAACTGTAGTTCATGGGCAAAATCTTGCCCACCACTTATTTTCTAAATAATTTGTTAGGTATTGTCTATGACTCTTTTTGCCCTACAGTGACAGAGTTGAGTAGTTGGCAACAGAGACTGAGTGGCCTCCAAAACCTATATTATTATTTGGACTTTTACAGAAAAATTTATCAGTCCCTGCCCTAGTTTGTAAGTTTACTGAGGAGGAAACATGTCCTGTTTACCATTGTGTCTCCCTGCACCTAGCATGGTGCTTGGTTAATAAGGAAATGAATGAATTAAAAATAATCATTCAATCAAAGTTGGCCATACTTAATATGTAGCTATAACTAGTTATCTTTTTAGATTTTTAAATATGATACTTTTTGTTAGTGAATTATGCTAATGCAGTCAATAAATGTACCATCTTTTTATCTTTTTTGTTTTATGTCCCAGACTGGCTATTTTTTTAAGTGAGCAATAACAGTAATTTAATTTGGCTTCTTTCTCTGAAGTATGTTTTATTTAGTCACTCCTGATGGCATGGACTTGATGAAAAAACAGAAAGCTATATAACTTTGTCTTCGTAGTTATTTTGCCTCCGTATGGTTATAGTTCTCAAAATTATAATGGACTGGGCAGTAAGTGTTTGAAAGCCCACTTATGAGAAAAGAATATTAGCCCAAGATAAAGTTCACCACAGACTTATCTCAGAAACTTAACACACACACACACACACAGAGATAAATAGACTCTAAATAGAGTTTTAACTGGCAAACCATAGCCACACATTAAAAAGTATACATATTCACCAGAGATCGAGTAAGGTTAATATCAGGAATTCAAAGCCACTTTAATACAAGAAAAATTATTAGTCATTAATCATTTAAGAAAAATATTTAAAAATCATATATCAACATATAACATCATTTGATAACATACATTGTTCAGTCCTGTGATAAAACTCTGACAAAGGGAGGAATGCAATAAAGGATGTTTATTTGAAAAGAGAAAATAAAATAGATGGGAATTGGCTGCTCCCTGTCACCATTTCTGTGCAGTACAGTGTTGGACCTGCCAACCATTTGTAACGAGCCATGAAAAGATAAAGTATGAATATTGGAAAGGAATAAGGAAAACTATTAATTTGTGGAGACTCTATATAAATTGAAGGTATTTAAAGATATATAGCAGGGCATAAAGATATGGATAAAAAATGAATGAATAAATAGGTTGATAAAGATTGATGCTGAAGTTAAATGTCAGAAATAAAGGACTTTTATTCTTCTTACCTGCAAAGACCAAATGTATTAAAAATTATAAGGTGTCCCACATGGCTTACTGTAACACAAGTTAAAATTCCAGTGTAGTTTTTGTGTCAGTTGAGGAAGGGATAGTGAAGTTTATGTGGAAAAATAATTTCCAACAAATGTAATGATTTAAAACAAATAAAACAGCAACACTGGGTCAGAGGCTTACCTTAGCAGACTTTAACACAATCATAATATGTAATAATAAAAAATGAGTAATAATTTATTTAATACATCAAGACAGTACAATTGGAATAGGAAGTCCAGAAATGTCTTAAAATTGACACTTCATATTATTTATTGAATTAATGAACTTGATTGCTTCTTTGCACAAGTGATTTTTTTAAGAACATAGAATCATATCCAACATAATATGGATGATAGAATTAGTAGACAAGGACTTTAAAACAGTTATTATAACTATATTCCATACGTTTAAGAAAATAGAGGAAAGCATGAGCCTGGTAAGTAGACATGTGGAAGATAAGGGGAAAAAAAGATATCAGTCACATTTCTAGAGATGACAGTCGCAATGCCTGAGATTGAAAATACACTGGAGAGAATTAGACATTGCAGACAAAAGACTAGTGAACTAGAATACGTAGCAATCAATAGAAACTGTCCAAAATGAATTGCACAGAGAAAAAAAATTTGTGAAAAACAATATATATATATATATGTCCTTAGAGTCCATGAAGAGGGAAGACAAAAAATATTTCAGAAATAATGGCCCCAAATTCTCCAAATGTTGTAAAAACTATAAACACAAACATAAGGAGCATGTCCAACTTGAGCTCCTGGTCACTCCTATTCTTCTCCTTTCTTCCTTGGTCTTCTCTAGATATCT
This sequence comes from Avahi laniger, assembly GCA_963575035.1. Lineage (NCBI taxonomy): Eukaryota > Metazoa > Chordata > Mammalia > Primates > Indriidae > Avahi > Avahi laniger. The sequence continues at coordinate 9,337 of CAUYSK010070745.1, forward strand.
TGGTGTCACCCCTCTTCTCCATACCCTGTTGACCTCTGGCCACTGGAATTCAAGAATGCTGCCTAAATCCAGCTCTCCTGTTCACCTCCTCTCTCTGACCTTTCAGTGGCCTCATCACCTCTCCCTTGACCACAGACAAGTCATAACATGTCTCTCTGACTTCATTCTCTGCCCTGCTAATTTCTCTTCATACTGGCTGTCAGTGATTCTCTCTCATAAGGCTCCTGCCTAGCAGATACCTTTTGCTGCATGCTCCACAGCCTGGTGGCCTCAAAAAGGACCTGAGACTAATCACTGTGGAATAAGGAAGAGATATTAGAGTTCTCCTTTTCCTCATGGACTAGGCACACCCAGCCTAGGCACAAGGGTCTCTTTTAAGCCCAAACCTGGTAGATTCTACTATTTTTCATCTACCACTTAGGGCTAAGGCACAAGCTACTACTGTCAAGAAAGAAGCCCAAGCGGGGCGTGGTGGCACACACCTGTAATCACACTCTGGGAGGCCGAGGCAGGAGGATCACTTGAGCTCAGGAGTTCAAGACCAACCTGAGCAAGAATGAGATACCATTTCTACTAAAAAAAAATAGAAAAAATTAGCTGGATGTGGTGATACACACCTGTAGTCCCAGCTACTCAGGAGGCTGAGGGAGGAGGATCCCCTGAGCCGAGGAGTTTGAGGTTGCTGTGAGCTAGGCTGACAACACTGCCTAGCTCACTGCAACCCAGGGTGACAAAGCAAGACTCTGTCTCAGAAAAAAAAAAATGAAAAGCAAGAAACCCAGATGCTGAGGGATCCAAGGGAAAAGAGCACTTCCCAACTGCTTGTCCTCTCTACGGAGCTGCAAGCAGGTAGGATGCGAGTCCTGGAGCTGTGAGAGGTTGCAAGTGAATACAGGTATAAGAAGAGCCTTGGTCTTAGTCATATCTCAGCATATGCCAGCACCTGGGAAGAAACATCAGAGCCAGATGGCCCTCAGAAGCTCTGTCAGACACTGTCCTGGTACAGGTGGTGAGAGCCAGGCCCAGAAAAGGAAGTGTCCTCTGTCAGACTCAGGCCTGCTAGTCCCGTGTTTCCTGACAGATGAGGACCAGCGCATTCACAGCCCTCACCCTAGGCGATTGTCTAGGTCCCTGAGGCAAGTTATGGAGGAATGGGGGGCCTGTTAAGAGACCCAGCAATGAGGAGTCCTGCTCTTAACAGTCTAATCTAATACAGTTAGCGTTAACACCCTCTTGGATGCTAAACACTAGAGAAAGCCTAATGGTATGTATACACCAGGGTTTCTCAACCTCAACACTGTTGGGATTGAAGATTGTTTAGCAGCATCCTTGCCCTCTACCAACTAGATGCCAGCAGCACTGTCCCACTTGAGACAACCCAAATGTTTCCAGACATTATGATATGTCTTCTGGGGAATAAAACTGCCCCTATTTGAGACCACTACTATCCACCATTTAATCCTCACAATAACAACAGACATTTCTATCCCAAGTTGCAAATGAAAAAACTGAGACTCAGAAAGGTTTCATTGGCTTGCCCAAGGTCACTAAGCAACTTGCAGAGCTCATGTTTGAAATCGGGGCTTTTTGATTCAAAGTTTAGAGCATTTTCCACTATATAACTCCATTTCCTGACTCAAGGATCAGCATTAAATTGCTGCCTACCTCAGTCTCCTCCAAATGTAACCAAAAGGAAAATGTTTGATTGGTAGACTAGAAGTGGATTGCATCTCTCCCTAACTGGACTGTGGCCTTCAGAGGCCAAAGGTAGGACTTACCACATGGTACATCAAGCTCATGGGGCAGGCCATCCTTGTAGGAGCCATTGTCAGCACAACACCAGTATTGCCAGGGTTCTAGGATGGCTGCCTGAGGAGCCCCTGGGATGCCATCCCCTCAGGCCCGCAACCACTAGGCAATTGTTTGTCTTGCCCATGTTGCCCCATGGCAAGCTCCTGGAACTTATCCATCTTTATACCTACAGGGCATTGAGATGGAGCAGGCTGTACCTCTGGACAGCCCTCCCCCAAACCCCGAGTTGATCCTTTTCCACATCTGGCTGCCTGACTCATAGGGCGAGGCAAAAGAAGAACAATTTAGTGGCTGTCGGCCTGTCTCCCCCAGTGTCAGGTTCACAAGGGGAAAACAGCAAGGCCTGGTCTCTTGGTACAAATTCTTACAAATTCTGAGCAAGTGGTTTCATTTTAAAGCATTAATTTATTACCGTATAGTACAAAAATATTTCACATGGAAATAAGATGAGATATTAGTGGCTAAATGCCTGGCACAGTGTCTGTTACATTTAATATGTTCAGTGAATTATTTGTTTAATAAAATTCTGAAACAACATGAGTAGAAGAAAAGTTTTGCTTGGCTTCCAGGTGTTTTAACTTACATGTAGGTTGGGTAGATAAATATATTAACGTACATTTAATACATTTAACTATTTTAAAACTTGTTTAAAAATAATATGTTCAAATATATTTGAATTTAGACGCACATGGTAAGTCACTGTCCCATGTTTGAAGCAGCCCAGATATGATAGAGACAAACCCAAAAGGTAATGAAATTGCCTCAAACTGCATGCAGATAGCAAGTTCAGAACATTTCCAAATGAGATGCCTTGGAAAATTTTTTGGTGGACACTGAAGCAGTCAGCCCAAGAGAAAAAAAAAAGTGGTTTTCTGGGGGGTTCGGGGGAATAATTGACTGTTTAAATAAAAAATAATAAGAATGTATTGGATTATGGAGCTTATATGTAGAAGTAAAATGTTTTGGCAACAACATAATAAAGTCTGACAGGGCTGAAATAGAATTACAGTATAGTAAATTTCTTATACATGAAATGGTACATTACTTGAAAGTAGACTGTTATAACTTAAAAATGTTTATATATAAAACCTTTAACAATCACTAAAAAGATGTATAGATAATATGCCGACAAAGGAGATAAACACTTTGATTGAAAGGCAGAGTTTATCTGATTGGATGAAAAAACAAGACCCAACTATATGTTGCTTATAAGGATCCCATTTTAAATATATGGACACAAATAGATTACAAGAAAACAAATGGAAAAGGATATGCCATATTAACATTAATGAAGAGAAAGGTGGAATCACTATATTAATATTATGCAAAGGAAGTTGCAAAGACTGTTTTCAGAGATAAAGAGGATCATTTCAAAATGATAAGTGATCAATTCATCAAGAGAACATCATAATCCTAAACCTTTATATACCTAATAACCTGAAGGAAAAATTGATAGAACTGAAGGAAGAAACAAGTCCACAATAATGTCAGAAGTTCCAGCATTTGTAAGTAATTGATAGAACAAGTAGGCAGAGAGTGAATAAGGAATAGTAGACTTGAAGAACACTGTCAACCAACTTGGTCTATGTATAGGATAACCCACCTAACCACAACGGAATACATATTCTTTTTAAGTGCATGTGGCATATTGGCAAGATAGACCGTATTTTAGGTCATAAAACGAATCTTAACAAATTTTAAAAGATTCAATACAAAATATGCACTCTGGCCACAATGGAATTAAATTAGAAATAAATAACAGAAAGATATCTGGAAAATCTTCAAGTATTTGGAAACTAAATAACATGCTTTTATGTAACCCACGGCCAAAGAAGAAATCAAAAGAAAAATTAGAAATTATTCTGAACCAAGTGAAAACATAGCATAACAAAAATGTGTGGGATGTAGCTAAAGTAGTGCTCAAAGGGAAATTAATAGCGTTGAATGCCTTAAATAGTAGAAAAAGGGTGGCAAACTAAATCCAATGCAAGCTGAAAGGTTAGAATCAATATAAGAAAAGAAGTCTGTGAAAAAATATGAAAAATAATATAGAAAAGTTAGTGAAACCAAAGCTCTTTTATTGAGAAAACTGATAAATTGATAAACGTCTAGCCAGGCTGAGTAGGAAAAAAAGACATAATGTAAATTTACCAATATCAGAAATGAGAGAGGGTGATCCTTAGGGATCCTATAGGCATTAAAAAAATAATAAAGAAATAGTCTAAACAATTTAATGCCAATAAATTTGACAATTTAGAGGGAATGGACACATTACTTGAAAGACATAAAATACCAAATTTCACTTAAGAGGAAATGGATAACCTGAATGTACCCATATCTATTATCAAAATAGAACTTGTAGTTACAAAACTCCTCTTCAGGAAAATTACAGGCCCATACAGTTTCATAGGTGAATTCTACTGAGCATTCTATGCAAAATTCCAGACTAAAAATATGAAATACTTAGAGATAAACATGTGAGAGACAGCAGATGTAGCATACACTAAAACTGTTAATATAAAGTATTCTCAGAGAATTTAAAGACCTAAATAAATGGAGAGAGATACACTTTGTTCATGGGTCAGAAGATTCAATGTTGTTAAGATGTCAGTTCTCCCCAAAT
>CAUYSK010070746.1:0-21977 GCA_963575035.1 Avahi laniger
CTGTAATCCTAGCTCTCTGGGAGGCCGAGGCGGGCAGATTGTTTGAGCTCAGGAGTTCAAAACCAGCCTGAGCAAGAGCGAGACTCCGTCTCTACTAAAATTAGAAAGAAATTAATTGGACAACTAAAAATATATAGAAAAAAAAATTAGCCAGGCATAGTGGCGCATGCCTGTAGTCCCAGCTACTCCGGAGGCTGAGGCAAGGAGGATCGCTTGAGCCTAGGAGTTTGAGGTTGCTGTGAGCTAGGCTGACGCCACGGCACTCTAGCCCGGGCAACACAGTGACACTCTGTCTCAAATAACTAACTAACTAACTAAATAAATAAATAAATAAGTCCCTTTATTATGGAGAAACCTGACAGACACCACCGTAAGCAGGCGAGATGGTTACCAGTAATAAGACACAGGGACATCATGTGCCCCCGACACGATGTACTGAGAAGCTCTGATCTCTGCACACCCTGATGTACCCGAACGTCCCTTCCATGCGGCTCTTGCCCAAACCTAAAACCTCAATCTACTCATGAGAAGACAGTAGATAAACCCACACGGAGAAACACTCTGCAAAATAACTGGCTAGTAGAACTCAAAAGTGGCAAAGTTATGAAAGATAAGGAACAACTGTGAACTGTCACAGAGCGGGGGAAACTAAGGAGGTAACTCAATGCACTGCAGGACCCTGGACATGGGTGAAAACCTGGTGAAATCTGAGTAAAGTCTACACTGCAGTTAACAGTACTGTACCAGGGTTAATTCCTAGTTCTGATGACCAAACCAGTTACGTCAGATGTCACCATTAGGGGAAGCTGGGAGAAGGGGATGTGGGAACTCTCTGGACTATTTTTACAACTTTTCTGTAAGCCTAAAGTTATCTCAAAATAAAAAGTTTCAAAAGTTTTTTTTTTTTTTTAATAGCAAGTATTGGCTAGGAGTCCAGAAATTGAGTGTCGTCTCTATCTCCCAGCGCCTCGGTGACGTACACCAAGATCCTCACCCTCTCTGGGTTTCGATAGAAGAAGAAGATCAAACAGAAGAGGGTCTGTGCAGGCCCCATCTGGACCTCTGACAGGGAGTCCGCCACCTGGGGTCAAATTCTCTCCATTCCCAGCCTCGCTGGCTCCTCCACGCTCCCCTGAGGCTCGGGGTGGGGGTCTGGGGCAGAACTTTTGAGGCTCGGGCGCCCCCTGCAGGCACAGGCCTGTAAGCACACCACAGACCAGGGAGCAAGGTGAAGGCCAGGGGGCTGGGCTGGGAGGGCCCTCAGGTATGGGCCCGCCCCCTTGAAATGTGCTCCGTCTGGGCAGGAGCTGTGCTTAGCATAGGTCAATAGGTTGTTGAGGAGGGAGCAAGAGGGGGAATGCCGAGCTCCTGGGTGCTGTACCCTGAACCTCCACCAGGAGGAGAGGAGTTCAGACGAAGAGTAAGAAAGAGCCATGGAGTCAGCAGAGCTGGCCCCAGGCACCAAATCTACTAACCTACTTTACATCCATAGCATCACTGAATCCTCACAACAACCCCATGAGGTAGGTATTGCTATCTCCGTTTTACAGAGGAGGAAACTGAGGCCCAGAGGGCTTATGTAATTTGTCCAAGGTCGCAGTGGTGGTAAGAGGTGGAGCTGGTATTCCACCTGCATGTGATGCCAAGGGAAGCGATTCGCCCCTCTCTGTGACACATGCCTCCTGTGGGACAGGTGACCCTGCGGTGCCTGGGCAAGTCACTCCCACTCTCGGATAGAGCAGTGAGAGCATCTGGCCTTCCAGGGAAGAAAAGGGAGATGAGCTGATGCTGAAGGACTTTGTAAGAGTAAAGAGGCTTGCCCACAGACTTCCACACCCGAGGTGGCAGAGTCCCTAAGTCACTTCCACAAGAGGACACGCAAGGCATCAGGATCCAGTTTAGGGGTAAATGGAGGAAAAGAGGGTCCATAGACTGGGATTCAGAAGACCAGGGAAGAGCAGACTTTAGACACTTTCCAGTGTTTCCCTGGCCATACCCCAAGTCTGTCTGACAATAGGTGACACAGGAATCTTGATTACATGATGTCACATGACCTCTCCAAACCTACTGTCACAGCTGCAAAGTGGAATAATAGTCCCAGCCCTGCCTACTTTGGACGTAAGGAGAGGCCCAAATGCAATAATGGATTTGCCAGACCTGCGTAAGCTCCAAACTGCCACATGGTGATGAGGAATTAAGTTATTAGGATAATTACTTCTATTACCTAGGTGTGGGGTTTGTTAAAGGCATTGAGCCCTACTGTGCAGCAATTAAATCCCCATTAAAGGGGAAAAAAAGACGCTGTTCGTTAAGAGTTGGGACTCCGCTCTACGGCAAGGGAGTGGTTTAGACTGGGCCAGGGGCACAGAGCCAGCTCCTGCCTGGGCACCGGAAGTGAGCCAGGGCTGGGAATGGAGGGAGGACAGGGAAGGTGGGCCACTCTGTGGCGTCACCGGACCATGCTGGCACTGGCCAACGCCCTCCCCTCCCCATTTTAAAGGGTCCAGGGCCCAATCACAGGAGCTCAGCAGAGTCCCCACAAGAGCTTGCTCAACTGAACACCCTAATTCTGCCAGGGCTACAGGAGATGTTAAACTGACCCTGGGGAGCCACCCTTAAGAGAGACCTTGACAAACTGGAATGTGTTCAGGGAGTGTGCTCAGACGGAGCCAAGGCCTCAGCACCATGTTCTGTCAGCAACAGCTGAAGAACGGGAGCTGTGCAGCCCAGAGAAAAGAGGCTTGTGTGGAGCCTTGGTGACTGCCGGCGGCCTCTGAGCACGAATGTCGGGCTAAGGAAAGAGCCACGTAAGAACTAGAACCAGGGGCACCGGCTGCAGGAGGGAGTAAGCTCACTGTCACCGAGGGGATGAACAGGGGCTGGGAACTGGCAATCGAGGATGTCAGAGAAAGAATTTCTGACCACGCACCTGCTGCCGTCCAGCCCCCTCCTTCTTGCCTGCACCTTCCGTCTTCGGTGGGGCCGGCCACCCGGAGGCGGCCTCTTTGTTGCTACTGCTCATCAACAACTTCTTGAGCTCCATATTTTCCTCCCTGGGTTGGAGGCAAAAAGAGAAGTCACAATGCTGGCCCTGGGACCCACCAACATGTGAGCTGCAGCTGAGTCCTGGGGAGCCCAGCAAGATTCTGAGCCCTGCCCTCAGGGAAAACCAAAAAAAGCATCATGTTAAGTCACCTTGCTGGCAATCTGTGGGCTTCCCTAGAATCTTGGACCCTCTACGGCAGGGTTTCCCCAGATGCGGGATGTCTGTATGCACAAGATCTCCAGGATGTACTCAAACACTGCATTCAGTAACCCTGGAGCACATTCTAGTGAGCAAGTTACACCTTTCCAAGTATCTTCGAATTTCCCATATAGAGCAAGGAAAAAGTCTGAGTTTGGTGCTAACAGGTCCTGAGCACCTCTCCATGCTTGCTAGTCCCCTCGATAACGCAGCAGGGGCAGGCTGCAGACACAGAGCCTTCCGGGGTCAACAGTACGTAGCCAGAATTCAGAAACGTCCTTTTGTTCTCATTGTATTTATGCTTAGAGTCACCTTCTATTTATTACAGGGAATGCTGTTTTCCATTTACTCCAGTTAGTTTATTTTATAAGTAAAAATATGAATCAAAGTAAAATCTTAAGTGAATAATAAGGTAGGTGATATAGGGCATTGTAAAAGTGGGATGTGGCTTCAGGCTGGACTGAAATACAGAAAGCATTGTTTTTCTTTTTTTTTTTTTTTGAAACAGAGACTTGCTCTGTCACCCAGGTTAGAGTGCAGTGGTGTCATCGTTGCTCACTGCAACCTCAAACTCCTGAGCTCAAGTGATCCTCCCATCTCAGTCTTCCAGAGTGCCAGATTACAGGTGTGAGTCTCGATGCCCAGCCCAGAAAGTGTTTCTTTAAGTTCTATTTGCCAGCTGGGTTTCCACTTAACCACAGAAAAACCAAGAAGTGACTTTCCCAAGATCACACCACAGAGACTTGTACTCTTGCCTTCTGATCCATGAGTCTTTCTTCCAGCTTGGGTTTCTGGATGCATGAATGGAGTATTTATGGCTATAAAACTCCATATACATCCTTGGCCATCCAAAAGTAAATAAATACATCACTGATTCCAAATGGCACGATGGCTTAGTAGTTAAACATTTCTGTGGCCACACTTACGAGTTTTATATACCTTTTCTTTCTGTTGACTCCAATGAGCAACAGGAGGGGGAAAACCTACAGCAGCAAGCCCTGTCTATAACACAGGCCTCTTCCACATGTACCTGAGCCTAGTTGGTACCCAACAGATAATTCATCACCCAAATTACCCAGGACCACAGTGAAGCAGGAATCGTGGCCACTCTAGTGGATGGACATAGCAAGGAGAGTCACATTCTCACTGTGAGACCAGAGCAAGTCTCTGCCTTTCTCTGCCTCAGTTTCCCCTCCACACAATGAGGGGTTTTGCCAACATGATCTCAAAGGGCCCTTCAAGCTTAGACAGCCAAGATCAGTGTTTCCCAAAGGATGATCCTGGGCCCACCTACATCATAATCACAGAGACCCTTGGTGGAATGCAGACTTCTGACCAGCCAACTCGGAATCTTGCAGGGGAGAGGGGCAGGAGTCCCAGACTCTTGTCTCTGGTTAAGCCTGGGCCCCCTAGTCCAGAGGAGGGGCCCCGAAGTTCTCAGGAAGACAGCTCACAATGACCAACAGCGGGCAGCAAAGTCCCGAGCCCTCTCACGGGGCCAAGTCCACACCCATCTGACAACAGGCTAGAAGGCATGCTCCCAAGGAAGAAGTGAATCTATCTGTCCCACCTTCTGGAGCTCTCAAGGCACTCCATACACAGACACCTCCCAAGGTATTAAAAGGGTCAGAGAGAAAATACCAAAGGAGCCAAGAAGGATCAAGAGACACACAGGCCTCAGAGCCTCGGTCTTCCCCAAAAATCAGTGCTGTGCATCACCCCTCCTCCCTCTGCCAGCCTTGCTCCCCACCCCTGCTCCGAGGGGCCCGGACTTACCGCAGCCTCTCAGCAGCCTGATCCCGCTGTTCCAGACCCTTGTCCAGCTTGGCCTTCAGAGCCTCATTCTCCTTCCGAAGCTGCTCACACAGGGTCTGCAGGGCGGGTAGGTGGGCAGGGGTGAGGGTGAGGAGGGGGCATCCCAAATGCAGGTTGATCCTGGAGGACAGGGAGGGGCTGCAGCCACTCCAGGTCCTAGCTCCAGGGACAGGTGGGAGCCAAGCCACTAGGCCCATCCAGACTCCTCCACGTGCCCTCTGCCTCGGGAAGCAGCCACAGGGCCGCAGTGCTCTAAGTCAGACAGCCCCCTTCTCCTCCATCATGTTTCCACCGCCTCGAACCCTCTTCCCCTCCGGCCTTCCCCTGGCTGACTTCTACTCCTCCTTCGAGTCTTAGTTTAAATGTCACCTTCTCAGGGAAGTCCTCCGTGACTGTCCCGTGCAGCTAACCTGGGTCACCTCCCCCACCCTCGCTCACAGACCCTGCTCTCACCCTTCCGTGTACTGTGACAGTAATCGAGCTAAAGAACCGCCCGTGTGGTTATTTTCTTAATATCCATCCCCCTCGCCCCCTACTCGTCCCTGAGCTCCCAGAGAGCTGGGACTGCTCCCCACACTCTTGTCACCATCTGATCCCCAGCCCTTGTTGAAGATTGAACAGCCAAATGGACGAATGAGCATATGAACAAGCAAGTCCTGGGGGGCCCGTGAGGCTCGCCAGTTTGCAGGGTGTGACAGGTGTCCAGTGTTGTCGAATGTGAAGTTAGAAGACAGTCAAGGCCTCGCCACGCTTGCACAGTGCGGCTCAGGCTTCACCTCTGAGGCTCGGTTTCCTCTACAAAATAGGGACACTGTTTCTCCTCTGCTCCCTTTATAGGGTCAAATAAGCCTGGGGCAGCAGACATGCCTCATGAGCGGTCAGCCACTTGATACCATCTGAGGACCTGTGTCAGATGCACCGCATGGTGGGGACATGGAAGAGGCGTCACCAGACAGCCTCATGGGGGGCAGGGAAGGGAGGTGTAAACCAGCAATGCTGATGTCTAGTGTCAGTAGGATGATGTGCAATCTTTCGACAAATGCTCACTGAGCACTTAACTTGTGCCAGGTACACAGCTGGGTGCTTTTCCATACACTGCCTCGTTGGCGCCTCACAATTTCCCCAAAGCTAAGCAATTCGTCTCTATCCCAAAGGTCGGGAGGCTGGGGTAAAACGGCATGGCATGAAGTGGCACAGCTGTTACGACTCCCCTCTGGGATTAAACTCCCTAAACTGCCCTCCCTCTCCCAAGTGAGGAAAGAGCGGAGAAGGGAGAGAGGTGGAGCCCGAGGCAGGGGTGGGACCAGGCATTCACCAAACATCGATCTGCTCCCTCCCAGCTCGCAGCAGGAGGGTGCGGTCATGTGACTGGTTCTGGCCAATGGCAGAGGAGCAGAAGGGACATTGCGCACAATTCTCAGGTCTCCTTTTCCCGGCAGCAGGGGCTGATGTGCATGCCTGACACTCCAAAGGGCACTAGAGGGTCAGGCCCCTGTCCCCCTGGGACTCTAAGGAAAGCCATGGAGCCGAAATAAACTCCTATTCACATGGAATAGGAGAGGAAACTTTTGCCGTGTTATCCAGGGAGATTTCAGAGTTGTTTTGTTTGCTTTCTGACAACACACAGCCTTGGCGAGGCTGAGTGGAGGAGACAGCTCTGAACTGGAGAGGGACCTGAGGCTGAGAAAACAGAATTATTGTTACTGCCCTTGTGCCATATGTGGCCTTGGAAATGTTTGTTGAGTGAACCAAGAAACAAATCAATGAATGAATGAGGAGGAACCAGATTAATCTACCTCCTCCCACAGGAGATGCCGCGGCCTGGGGCGAGGCCTCCAGGGAACAGAATGTCCCCTTCCTGGTCCCTAAGGGAAGGCCAGGCCGAGGCACCACTTTCTGCCCTTCCCTTCCAGTCTGGAGGTCTGTTTCCTTGGAGTCTCTGGGCAAATGCCCTGACCCAAACTGGCCAATGGACAGGATCATCGGGGGTCATAGAGAACATCACCTTCCTTCAGAGAGGCTGAGAAAGCTCACCTGTGAGTTCATTTGTTCATTCATTCATTCATCAAATATGCACACAGTACCAGGCAGCGGTGAATACGATGCACAAGGTACCCCTCCCCACCCCATGAGGTTTACAGTCTAGCAGGGAGTATAAGAAAAAAAATAAGCAAATAAACCATTTAATAAAATAAAATCATTATAAACCATGGTAAGAGCTACGAAGGAAACAAACAGGGGCCTGACATTATAATTAACGGAGGTTAAGACCCCTTTTAGGAGGCCCAGGATGTATACCCATTTCAAAGCTGAAACGTAGATGCTCAAAGTGTTCTCATCCCAGGCATGGCGTCAGACACACCTTGCCAGGGCTCAGCTTGGACATCTGAAAGGGGTCCCCTCCATCAGCCTGGCCCTCCAGGCCCCCACGGCGCACCCCACCGCTCATCCAGCCTTGCCCCCCAAAGCACCCCTCCCTTTGAGGTGGGACGGGTGTCCTGCGTGCTCCGGCCTGCTCTTGCCAACACAAGCCCTGCCCAAGGTCACACAAGGTGGACTCCCCTCCTCCCACCGGCTAGGCACTTGAGTGCTGACACAAATGACACCACAGACCAGAGACTGGCACAGGGGGAGGGTCTACCAGGGAGTAAGGAGGCTTTAAGTCATAGCTCTGTCATTAAGGTGGCAGGTCCTCTAGGAGTCTCAGTTTCAGCATCTTGGAATGGTTGTCAATGATAACTGAACCCTTCTCTACCCCCAAAGCCCTCAAGGCTAAGACCCCCTGCCCGGTGTGCATGACCTTCATCATAAACCCCTAACAGTGACCTCTTTCCCGGCACTGACTATGATCCGCACCGTACTAGGTACTTCATGTACACCGCCTCATCTAACACAGTGGTCCTTGTGAGCAAAAGACTTCAGATAAACACACACAAAAAAAAAAAAGAAGAAGAAAAAAGAAAGTAAATAACACAGCAGTCCCATGAGGGAGGTGTTCCTAGCTCGTGTCACTGACAGGGACAGTGGGGGACAGAGAGGATAAGTGAGTTGTCCAAGGTCATATACAACAAAAAAGCGTCACTTCAACTACAGGCCATATTAATGCCAAGGTCTTGGCTTGGCCTAGCAAGGAAATCTGACCAACCCCACAGCACAGGGAGGCTTTTAAAAGGCATCCAATCGGGAAGGCAGGTTGGGATGGTGGTTAAGAGCATGGGCTTTGGGATATGACAGATCAAAGTCCCAATCCCAGCTCCACCATTCACCAGCTAGGTGACCTCGGGGAAGGACAGTATCACCTGTGAAGTGGGCATAATGAGGGCTCTCACCCTGGGGGCAGAAGGCATAAAATATAAAGAGTTGACCTTTGTTCCCTCCCTTCCCCCACCCTGTACATGACAAACAAAGGCAGGATTGCACCCAACCTGCCCACACCCATGGGCCCTCAGGGTATCCCCAACCCAAATTCTCACCCCCTATTTCCCCATTTCTTCCTCTTCCTCATCCCTCTCACAACTTCCTTATCCTGTTCACTGCCCTGCACAAGAAGCCCAAAGTCTGCCTGCAACACAGCCCTTGGAAGTCTCCGTGGAATCTCTCGGTCCCCAAGAGCTGGAGGGAAGGAGGAAACGGAGGGGGAAGTACACCTGCCTGTCCCAGGCCACCCTCCCCTCGCCCCACCTCACCTGCAGGATGGAGGTGCGCTGCTCATTCTTGTGCACCTTGGAGGCCAGCCGGTTGAACTCAAGGGCCATGCGGCCCAGGTGGGTGAAGAGCTGGCTGTGGTCCGGCTCCTCCGCGCACACGCTCAGAGTGGTCTCCAGGCGCTGCAGGTGCAGCATCAGGTTGCTGTCCTCGTGGGGCGGGGGGCCCGGCTCCTGGGGAAGGGAAGGGCACATGGACTACTAACCCAGGCGCCACTAACCCATTTTCCCTCTGCTTCCCCATTCCTCATGACTCAGTTTCCCCCGGTGATCCCAGCTCAGCCCAGGGAAATTCTCCAGTTACACAGGTTCCCCATCTGGCTCTGACTCACAGGGCAGGACCCAGGCCTCCCACACCACTGCCTGGCTAACAGCAGCAGAGCCACCTTCCTCCCACGCTACGGGCCTTGCTGAGTGCCTGTGGGTGAATCGTTGTCCACTGGGCCTCAGCATCCTCATCTACCGCGTGTAAACATACCCCTTCCCTCTCTTCCACCTCACAGGGTTTGTATGAGGATGAATCAACCCCTGAGAGCGGTAACCCCAGAGAAGGGTATCACTACACAGTCAGCCCTCTGTATCCGCGGGTTCCACATCCATAGATTCAACCAACTGTGGACTGAAATATTTGGAAAAAAAACACTTTGTCTGTGCTGAATGCGTATAGAGCCATTTTTCTTGTCATTACTCCCTAAACAATATGGTGCAACAATTACTTACGTAGCATTTACGTAGCATTCTATTACGTGTTATTAGTAATCTAGAGATGGTTTAAAGTATGCTGAAGGATGTGTGTAGGTTATATGCAAATACCATGTCATTTTATATCAGGGACTTGAGCATCTGTGGATCTTGGTATCCATGGGAGGTCCTAGAGTCAACCCGTCCATGGATACTGAGACAATGTATATACAGCCCTGCTTCTTCAGCTCAGGGAGTCTTAATCGGGGAGCCAAGACCCCAAATAGGTTAAGAGTCACAGCTCTAGATATTTCAAAGAACCCCAAACTAGTACGGTATATAAGAAGTGAAGCGTCCTATGGGCAAGATAGTCCAATCTCTTTCTGTTCTATCTAGTACACTCCCACCAAAGACACTGCCCTAGTTATGCCAACACTGTGACCAAGGACGCACGGTGCTATCTTACTGTAGACGGCATCAAGCCCAGCTCCTCTGCCAGGCACCCAAGGCCCTATGGCAGCGGGTCCCACCTGCGACGCCATCCAGCCAGGCTCCCCACTTTCCCTGCCTGAACCTGCACACACCAGGTCCCATGCCTCTGCAGGCTGCACCCCCACAGTGTCCTCTCTGCCTCAGCAAGTCCTGCTCATCCTTCCCGCCCTGCCCAGGGCCCAGCTCTTCAGCAGGCCTCCCGAACATTTATGGGAATCACAGGACATCCGAGCTACAGGCAGCCTCAGGCTTCAGGCTGGGAAACCAGGGTATGGGGAGAAGGAACTTGCCCAGAGTCGCCCAGGGAGTCAGTGGCAGCGCCAGGACTGAGGTTTCCTGACTTGCGATCCAGTGCTCTGCCATGCTGACCTCCCAGTTCTCTGGACTCTGGAGCAGTGGCAATGACTATAGCTGCAACGTGGCATTCAGTGGACGCCTGTTTAATATTGTTGGCAGCGTATTCTAACGAGAGATAATGCTGCTTCTTCAACTCTGCATTCGCTCCTCCACCGCCTCTCTCCGCAAAGGATCTGACATGGCAAATGCCGCTCTATTTAAGGCTCATGAAGAGCTTCAAAGGCCTCCGATGTCTCCAGCTAGACTACGAGCTTCCAGAGAGCGGGAGGCTCTCTTGTCTTGGCTCAGCACAGACTAGGCACTTTGTAGGACCAAAGAGGAACTTATTAAATGAGCTAAAGTTACTGGTCCAAAGTCATAGAGTGAAATGTTTTCTAAGCAGGGAATCGGGCCTCCTCGGCCAGCATCTCAGAGCCCTTAGGCACAGAACAGGACAAGGGAACAGAAGGTTCCAGGAGACAAAACATAAAGAACCTTCCTAATACTCAGAGCAGCCTGACGCAGTGATGAGCCTCCCAGCACTGCAAGTATACTAGTATAAACTGGACCACCACTGACAGGGACCTTGTCCTGGGACTGACAGATACACAAAGCAAGCAGTGAACAAAAGAGCAACATTTGCCACCAAATCCTTGTGAAATGAGCCAGTAGCGACCAAAGCATCGGTGAAGGGTTAGACCATTTACTGCTTGTATAACAACAGTAAAAAACAAAAAAAAACCTTCAAAGTGAGAAGGGAGGAAGGAAGGAGAAGGTAAAGAATTTAAGACCTTTGAAGAATCTTCTAGACCTCTCACGATTGTTCTCCAATATGTCTGCCATTTTAGGAAAGAATGGAAGGAAGACAAAGTTAGGATAAGGCAGTGAGTGTTATAAGGTACAGACAAGGATGCCGGGCAGACACCCCGGAGCTGGAAGACTTTGTGTGTGCGTGCGTGCGTGTGTGCGTGCGTGTGTGTGTGTGTGTGTGTGTGTGTGTGTGTAAGTGGAAAGTTTAACCTCCTACCCATGTGCCCCAAAAGGGAGCCTGGGAGAACCTGCAGAAAGGGAAATCACTGCCCTACGAGGCCCTAGGCCTTTCTGATCCCTCCTACTCCCCCTGGGCCAGGAGCCCACAGACCCAAAGGGCTGAGTCATAGTGCATGGGGTTGTCTGGCCCCACAGAGGCCAGCGGGGCCGGTGAAGCACCCAGACTCTCAACGGTTGGGTGCCTGTGCGCCCCAAGCCGGGGAAGTCACTAGCCCAGGGATTTGCATATGTGAGCGAGAAGCACCCCCTACTCCAGCCCCTCATGTGTCCCCAAGTGAACTCCAGGGTGCCCGCGGGATGTACGTGCGTCCTGTGCCTCTCACATGGGGACAGATGGCTGTGACCGAGAGAAAGCAGCAGGACGAGCCCAGGGCCTGCCCCTCCACTTACCACTGTGTGGGTGCGGCCGCCACTCTCTGGTGGAGAATTCTGTGCCTCAGTGGGGACCACTTCAAATTCAGAGGAGGTGCCCTGTGCAGAAAGGGAGTTAGGCACTGCCCAAGGGAAAAACACCTCGGCCCTCCCTGGAGCCCTGCAGCTGAGAGCAGCAAGCGGGCAGAGAATGGAAAGACAAAGCCTCTTCTCACTTCCAGCTCATCTGGGCAGCCCACTCCATGCAGAGGGGAGCTGGCCCAGACGGGGCTCACAGGGACAGTTACACATCATTTCACATGAAAGCACAAAGCAGGATTCCCAACAAGTCTGCCATGACCCTCAGTATGATTTGAAACGACATCCCCTTGGTGGCCAATTTCCTCATCTGTAAAAAATGGATGTTGGACTAGCTGACCTTTAGAATTGCATTTTTTCAAGGTCTTACACATTTAAAATGTTTTCATGAACTCTGTTATTTCTCAAAGCAACCCAGGAGTGGATCAGAAGGTTATATCCTCTTTGGACAGATGAGGAAACTGAGTCATGTAGTTAGTGCAAAAGCAGGGACTGAACCAAGACAGCAGATCCAGCATTCCTGCTACAGCCCCAGAGCTGTCTCCTAGACCCAGATGTCTCTGGCTGGTCCCCCAGATAACACAGACAGCCATCATCATGGCCACTAGCAAGCATGGTCCTGTGCTAGCCTTGCCAGCCCAGTCACAGAGATCCCAGAGGAGTGAACTAATGCTGGGCAGACACCCCACAGCTGGAAAACGTTGTGTGTGTACGCACACACATGGAAGTGCAAAGTTTAACCTCCCACCTGGGTGCCCCAGAAGGAAGCTGGGAGGGACCAAGAGCCTGCACAAAGGGTGCCTTATGTGGCTTTGGGCCTTTCTCACCCTTCCTACTCCCCCTGGGCCGGTCCCAAAGGTCGTTAACAAATCTGGAGACTCTTTCCGGCTTCACCCAAATCCAAGGGGAGCTGAGGAATTCAAATTTTTTCCACACGTGCACATACTTCATTCCTACTGGAATTCACTAATTGTTCAACCAGCTGATAGGCTGGTGGTCCATCTGAACCAGCAGCTGGCTCTGCAATTCCCATTAAAACTGGTCTCAAAGACTGTTTCAGCCTTCCCTTATCCCAGGAGGAGGCAGGATGGACGGGGGTACCTCTGTGCTCAGCTTCCACCTGAGCCTCAAGGCCACCAAGAACCCAACTCTGGATCTCGGCCCTGCCTTAGAAAGTCCCCTTTTCCTCCCCTCTACATTTCCCCAGTTACATGTGTGACCTCCAAAAAGACCCTTCTCCCCCAGACCTGATCGGTAGCATGAAGACGCTACACCATACAATCCCCTGTGTCTCTTCTAGCCCTGGGATACCAAGCAAAACTTCTCCAGCCCAATCTGTACCAGATGGATTCTGAGCCCTCTATGAGAATATCAGTTCCATGTCTTATCTGTTTTCCTGGCACTGTAACAGTCAGTGCATACCAACATTATGCAACTTTGTAAATGAAAAGAATTCCTTGTGCATATACAGGGTCTTCCTGGTAAGTTTTAACTATGACCTTCATTTCAAAAGGAGGAGGCAGAGAGCTTGAGATTGACTTGCCCAGTATCTTCCAGCAAGTCGGAACATGATTTCTTGACCCCCAACTCTTTTTCTTCATGTTCTTATATCTGCCAGCAAGACCCTGAGGTCTAGGCAACCTCCAGCCGTGACTCCTAATGTAACTTACGCTCGATGGAGGCTTCTGGACTGGCACTGACTTGTCGCTGGGGCATGCAGGGGCAGCAGGAGTCGCTGGGACATTTGTGTCCATTCCTGAAGATATAAGAGAGAACGGATGAACAGACTGGGAAGGGCAGCCCAGGTACTAAAGAGTTCTCAGAGTTGCCACCTGAGTCTGGGAGAATGGGAGGTGGTCCCACCAGGGCCAGGTAGTCTGAAAAACAACCTGCCCTGGAGTGACGGAGACAGAGCCTGAGCAGAGAGACCATCTTCCCTGGGCTCCCTGGGAAAATCCCAAGGTGGCCACTGCTCCTTGCTACCCTGGACATGCCTCAGTGATGATGAGGAAAAGAGTGGAAAAACAAACAGCACATGTATGCACTATTAAACTGGAACTAACTGGTGAGCACTCGACGTGCACAGAGGGAAGTAAAACTTAACGGAAATCAAGCAGTGGGGTGAGGGGCTGGGCAAAAACCTACCTAACGGGTACAATGAACACTATCTGGGTGATGGGCACACTTATAACCATGAGTCAAGCATTATATTTTTAGTTGTCCAGCTAATTTCTTTCTATTTTTAGCAGAGACAGGGTCTTGCTCTTGCTCTTGCTCAGGCTAGTCTCGAACTCCTGACCTCGAGTGATCCTCCCGCCTTGGCCTCCCAGAGTGCTAGGATTATAGGCGGGAGCCACTGTGCCCAGCCAATGACTCAAGCATTATAAAAGTGATCCATGTAACTAAAAATATTTGGACCCCTCCAATACTTTGAAATAAAATTTTTTAAAATGATAAGGGCAATGATTTACAATTAACAAAGTGTTTTGTTTTTTTTTTTTGAGAGAGAGTCTCACTCTGTTGTCCAGGCTAGAGTGCTGTGGCACTCTGCCCAGCCATGTTTTTATAGCTATTATTTCAGCCATTCCCATAACAGCCCCATGGCCCCATTTTAAAGGTATGGAAACTGAGGCTTGGGAAGGTTGCCAACTTGCCCATAGTCACATAGTCAGCAGTTCCAAAACCAAGACTGACTTGGCTCTTCCTCCACAACCTCCTGGGCATCTTGCTACACTTGAAGGTAGCTCCACGTCTCACTTGGAGGTAGACCTGGCACCAATCAGGGATGCAGAAAATTACTTCCGAATGGACAAGTGGAGGCTGGAATGCCCACTGACTGCAGCACAGTGGACTCTGAGTGCACCATTTTATTCCATTTGTGCATTCAGCAAACGTAATCACCAGCCCAGGGGAAGGCTGTCACGCTGGCCTGGGCCGAGAACATAAAGTAGAGCTTACGGCAGGAGGCATCTGAATCCCACTGGGCGGGGGCAGGGGAATTGTTTCCTCCCTAGGCTCAGAGGGAGGGAGTCTCGGAGTCTCAGAGTCTCTTGCCTAACAATCAGGTCCAGACTCTTCCCTGGACCTCAGTTTCCCTAACTATAAAATGGAAGGAGGGGGCCGGATCAGACAGCTTTCAACTCGTATACCAACTCCAAGTGATAGGAAGTAGCTGCTCGGAGTGCTAGGCCTGGCACGCAGTAGCTGCTCATTAAATATTTGTTGAATAAATACGTTGATAAAGATCCTGGGGCCACAGGACCGCAGTGCAGTTGACAGTGATCTATTACTAACGTCTGCCAGGACCTCAGGAGTGCTGAGTCACTGGCCATTTTTAATAACATTATTTTGAAGTCGCTTCCAAATCTGCCTTTCTGGGGGCTGCTGCAGTTACAACATGAATGGGGGGTGGGGTCTGTGGCCTAAGGATAAACGAAGGGGTGTGGGTTTCAGAATAAGAAGGGAGCTCACTGTTACGGGTTAAGCAGTTTGGAGGTTGGGGAAAGGCAGAGGTACCCAGATTCCTCTTGTACCTGTGAGATCAGCCAGCGGGTCGAAGGAGCCCAAGGAGGACGAAGGTGGTGGGAGCAGCTCATTGTCCTTGACTAGCTCCTCTGCCTTCTGCCGGAGCCTGGACGCTTCCATCTGGGATTCTTCCAAAAGCTCCCCTAGAGAGGCAAGGGGAAGAAGGAGCAAAAGCATTTACTCAGCTCAGTGCACTGGCTCTCCCTGCCCCAAGCCCCGAAAACTGCTTCTGCCTGGCTTCAAGGCTCCAGGTCCTGCGCTTCACTCCTACCATCGTCCTGCGGGCAAAGCGGGACAAACCTCGTTCTGTCCTGCCACCAGAAACAGGCTACAGGAAGGCGAGGGCCTAGCGATCAGGGGAAACAGGAGTGGAGGGAGTCTAGGAAAATCTCCTGCCCTGCACCCTGTCACCTTCTTCCTGCCCCTTCACACCCGGGCTGGGGACTCCGCAGAAAGCCAGGGGCTCTCTGGCCTGACATCACAGCACCCAGGGGCTACCCACAGCTTAAGCCCCCAGAGTCAGGCACTGCCTGCAGGGCAGAGACCCTTCATAATACCAACCAGCCCCCCAGGCTTCCATTTTCCTTCCCCTACAAGTGGAGAAGGGGAAACTTCACTCCTTTGCCAGCCTGCCAGCCCAAGCAGGGCTCTGCCAAGCAAGGAGAGAGAGCATTTTAAAAATCAGGGAGCCAGGCTCACCCCCAAAACCTGAGACCAGAGGAGGTGGCAGCAAGGCAAAGAAAGAGTTTTAAGAGTCTGTAGCAAACAGAGACCCCTTTCGATGGGAAAGGAATGAAGGCCTTGCGTGCAGGAGGAGATGGCATCTGAGCTGGCTGCTGATGCATAGGACAATTCGGTCATGGGGAGGCAGGTGGGGTTGTTCTTGGCAGTGGGGACAACCTGAGCAAAAGCCAGGAGAAGGGAAACTGAGGGACCTACTCCCTCCTTGCTTTAAGCCAAGCTCTGCTCCCTACTCCAACATCTGGGGACCCATGCCTTGAGAAGATGAGGCCATGTCCACAAACTGGGGCTTCTAGCTCCCTCTCCCCCATCCCACATCTCTCTCTTGGTCCCTCAAGGTACCCTGAGTCCTGTCATCCTGGTTTTGAGGTGCTGGGGAATCAGGGCTGGAAATACTGTCACCATGCTACAGAATTGCATAAAGACACCGCTGTGGGGTAGGAGCCAACGCTGGGGCAGGCGGGACTAAGGGATGACTTGGGCGGAGGCGTATGCCAGCTGCATTCTCCGCCGCTGGGCAGAGGGGCTGGCGCTGCAGGCTGTAGGGAGGGGGGCTCGCAGGGAGGGAGCAGGGTCTGCTTTACCTAACATCTTTATCCCTTGCATTTTTTCCTTCAGCCGGGAATTCTCCTCCACTAGGCGCTCATAAGCTGCGGATGCCTCTCCTGGAGGCACGCCGCCCCCAGGGTCGTAGATCCGGTACGGTCCTCTCCCTTCCATGAGGGTAGCTCAGCCCCTGCCGTGGTGCCCGCCTGGCTGTAAGGACAACAGCAGTATATCAGCAGGCTGGCTGGGCCACTGAGGCATCCTTTATGGGGAAGCGCTAGTCTGTCAAGGCCCCAGAAGGCAGTCACCTTAACCCAGAATAAAACACAGCACTTCGGGTTGGTCTGATGATCATACAACAGAGCAGAACGGTCACCTCCTTTGATATGGACACTCTGCCTCTATTAATGCAACCTAATAATGACATCGGTTTCTTTCAGTGGCCTCACTGCACTGCTGGTTCATTTGGAACAGCGGTCAACCATCGGGTACAATGTGGGGTACAACAAAGAACCTGGAATTAGAATTTTAAAAGCTGGGTTCAAGTCCTGTCTGTGAGGTCCAGAAGGACAGGGACCCTGTCTGTTTTGTCCATCACTGCAGCCTCATTGCCTAGCTCAATATTAGCTATGAAGTGAATGCCCAACAAAGACTTACCAAATTAACAGCCTAGTTAATAATTCACTGCGGGATCATGGGCAGTCCCTTCCCCTCTCTGCAGAGGGGAAATGAAAGTCTTAAACTAAATCAGTAATCTTTAAAGTGAAATGCTTGTACTCAAAGCTATAAGCAAGTCAGTCTAGTCCAAAGTTCCATTTATATGTATGTTACCTTCTTAAAAAAAAAAAATATATGAAGAAGAAGAAAAACCACCCTGACTAATATTTAATATACTGTCACCCTCCTCTGTTAGTCTCACACCATGTATGGCCTGTCCCTTCTAGTTCTAATGAACAGAGGAATTCTCCATCAAACCACTATCTATCTGTGCAGCAAGTTTTTGGTATTAATCTGTTCAATTTCATCTGCTTTATTTCATTTGAAACCATTGTGAAAAGTGATCTCAGAATCCTAGGTCTGTGACTTAGTAGAGAAACTCCGCCTCTATTCATCCAACCATTCAGCCATCCATTCATTCAATAATTATTTACTGAGTATCTACTCTGTGCTGCCTGCTCGTCTGGGTGCTGAGGAATTATCAGGAAACAAAACAAAAATCCTTCAGGGAGCTTACATTCTAGTGGCGGACGCAGATGGGGGTGGTGGGGAACACAGTATTTCAGGTGATGAAAAAGTCTTTGGGACAAAAATTAAGCAGAGGCCGGGTGTGGTGGCTCACGCCTGTAATCCTAGCACTCTGGGAGGCCGAGGCGGGTGGATCGCTCAAGGGAAGGAGTTCGAGACCAGCCTGAGCAAGAGTGAGACCCCGTCTCTACTAAAAGTACAAAGAAATTATCTGGACAACTAAAAATATATATAGAAAAAATTAGCCGGGCATTGTGGCGCATGCCTGTAGTCCCAGCTACTCGGGAGGCTGAGGCAGGAGGATCGTTTTGAGCCCAGGAGTTTGAGGTTGCTGTGAGCTAGGCTGACGCCATCGCACTCTACGCAGGGGCAACAGAGCCAGACTCTGTCTCAAAAAAAAAAAAAAAAAATTAAGCAGAGAAGGATAGGGCAGAGGCTGTGATTTTTAATGGAGCTGGCAGGAAAGGTCTCATGAAGAAGGAGCTATTTTAGCAAAGGCCTGAAGGAGGTGAAGATATATGGGGGAAGAATATCCTAGGCAGAGAGGGCAGTAAGAACAAAGGCCTTGAGGCTGGAAAGCTGAGTCAGCCTCCAGCTCTGCAAACAGCTCACCAACACGAGAGAGCTCCCAAGGCCTCCACCAGGGACCTCAGAAGGACGTGGGGGCCTGGAAACCTCCCTCCCAAGATCAGCACCCGAAAGGCAAAAACTGTTCCAGTCAGGAATCCTCAGGCCCCTGCATCTCCACGCAGTGCTCGATGAAAGAAAAAAGTGAAAAAGGATTAAAGGCAACACCACGGTTCATTAATCATCCATCTGCCAGGCGCTGCCTTCAATGCCTCAGACACATTGTCTCAGTTAAGCTGGCAACGACCCTAAGATACATATGAATATCACCCCCATTTCATACGGGAGAAACTGAGGCAGCGAGGTCACATAACTCAGCCCAGATTACACTGCTAGCGAGTGAGAGCCAAGATGCAAAGCCAGCTCCACCTGCTGCCTAAGAAGGCTGAGACCAACCCCCCACTACACTGACACAGCCAGGACAGGCAGGGGGGCAGAGAGGGGGTTCAAGTCTGTTTGCAGGGCAGCACCAGGCTATCGGGTAGCTCCTGGGCTGCTTCCAAGAGGGTCCATGGGATGGAATGGGCCAGAAAGAAAAACAAGGTTCTGCCAAGCAGGACCCTGCTCCCAAAGAGTGACAAATACAAGACCAACACACACTGCAAGGAGGCACCCATGCCCTGCTGGGCCCCGCAGGCAAAGGGCAGCTGCCCACACGCCCATCACAAAAGTCACCACTCGGCTTGGGGGAGACTTGTGTTTAACTTGCAGGTTCCCTGTTGTACAGCAGAGCACTAAAGCTCAGATGTCCCCGCTGCAGTAAAAGAGACAGTGTGGGCAAAGCACTTAGCACAGTGACCGGCACATGCTAAGGTAGTAGAACTGCTGGCAGATGCAGGGTCCTTCCCCGCTCTCATGTTTCCCTCACAGGCCTTACCGGCAGCATGGGATGCAGCCGACTGGTGCGAGCATTGCCCACGGGGCTGGGAACTTCCTCAGGCAGGAGCACGCTGCACACACCTCCGTATTCCCGCCACCGCTGACAGCTGCCTGGAGTTCACGATCGGGGAAATAGAGGCCTGGGAGGGGGTCGCAGCCACCCTCAATGATAAGGGCAACAGCGAACCGGTTCCTGCCCATCACTCTGCACGCGCTCTAGACGGAACTCACAATGACACTATGTGATGCTTTGGGTACTTTTTACTCCGTATCTGGCTTACCCAGTGGATGGGAAGCTCCAAGAGATGAGGGAGCGAGTCCACCTCGTGTGCCCAGGTATTCTCACGGGGGACCTGAGTAGAGCCTCCATAAACTTCTAATTCGGGGTGGGGGAGACTGAAAGGACCTGAGGAGCCCTTGACCCCGACCCTGCCTCCTGAGGAGGCCACATCCGAACATCCCAGAAAGAGTCCACCCATGGTTGACTGACCGACCACGGGCTCTCCAGACAACCACACACTTCTGGAAGCAGGGCGGGCACAGCCATGCTCCCTCAGGGGCCCAGATGCACGGCCCAGCAACAGAGCAGGGCGCAGGACAAGAGAACTGAAACACACCTCCATGCCCTCCATGTGCTCCAGACCACACGACGTCCGATCCGTCCCTTGGCTCTGGGGAGCCACCAGGGAAGGGGGCTGGCTCGTGGGAAGCAGAAAAGCGAGCAGCCGGGCTATTCTCCCCACGCCAGCCGCAGTGGGCAGGGCTTGCGGGCAGAGAGGGAAACTGGGAAGAAACGGCCTATTGTGAGAAAACCGTCTCTGGACATCAGAGGAGCTGCCCAAGGCAGGGCCTGGACTTCTGGAGGAAAGAAAGACAAAGAGAGAAACGGGGAATTTCCAGGTCCTGCTGACCTCATGCCCAGATGGTCAGCGGCAGTCCCAGATGACTGCTGGGCAGACGGGAACTCTCCTTCTGGTCAGAGAGGTTTTCGTAAGCTCTCCCAGAGAGGGCAGTCAGCTCAGGGTGACAGAGCTGGAGGGGAATCTCCAAGGGCCATGAGGCCAATCCCACACTGTCAGATGGGAGAGGATCGTCCAGAAGCAGTGAGTGAGGGGCTGCGTCAGACATGATAACAGCACGTTTGTCCCCTCCATCACATACCGCAGGAGTGTATGGAAAGGGGACCCCACCCCTCACACGGGCAGTACCTAGAGCTCAGAGCCCCGCAGTCCTTGGGCATGAACTCATCCGATTCTCCCATGTGGCACAAACAGGGCAGCGAGTCAGGGCCCTGAGCAGGGAAGGCCCAGGTCACAAAAAAGTCAGGATGGAGCTGGGACCAGATCCCTGCTCTCTCCAGTCTGCCCATGGCCACCCTCCATTTCCACTTGCCTTTTGATCTCACTGTAGTGGTGGGGTCTGGCTCCAGACTCCATATTCACCTGGTTCCAGAAGCTACAAATCAGTAGGCGGCCCACTGGCAGTGGGACCCCAACCCCTTTGCCTAAAGCAGAAACAGCTAGTGGTAAAGACGCAGCCAGCTCAGACTTTCTTCCAAAACAAGACCTCAGCCAGTGGGGAAGGGGGCCTCCATAAGCCCACCCGGCAGGACTCTGGGGCTGCCCACCAGTACCAGAAAGGCACAGTTTGGGGGCAGAAAGGGGCCCAGACAGGCAGCAGGTCAAGTAGCGACCACAGAGGATGAAGATGAAAGTGATGCTGTTGAAACTGAAGGAGCCGCTCACCACCAGGCCAGCCGCTAGCCGGGGGGGAGGGGGGCAGGAGCGTGGGCCCAAACCCCAGCCTCACCCCAGAAAGAGGGTTGGAAAACGCTAGATTCGGAATTAAATTTGCATTCCAGATTCTGCACAGAAATGCTTCAGTCTGTCTGAGACCGTCTTGCCATTAGCCATGTTCTGGTGGCTGGAGGTGGGGGTGGGAGGGCCCCCAGGCTCCCCAAATGGTATTCACTTGCACAGCCACTAACATTTGCAAAATAAGTCACGGTTTCCCAAGCCTTGTTTTTCCATCTGATTGTCACAATAACCCTGGGAAGAAGGTACGGCTGATGTCTGTTTGACAGATGAGGAAACTAAAGCCCAGCTTGGGGACCTAGCCCAATTTAATGCCTCTGGTCACTAGCTACAACCTGGGGCCAGCTACCCCCAGGAGGAGGTGATGTTCTCCCCGGCCCAGAGCCCAGGCAGATCTCTGGTCCTGGGAGGCAGGAGGTCATGGTGGCGGGCAGAGGCCAGGGCTGTGGAATGGTGGCACGTGGGGGTGGCAGAGGGGTGAAGGGAAGGGGTCTCTAGGAAAGAGCACAGAACAGAACATCAAAGATGCCTGTCTTAAGGGGCCGGGCGCGGTGGCTAATCCTAGCACTCTGGGAGGCCGAGGTGGGCGGATCGTTCTGAGCTCAGGAGTTCGAGACCAGCCTGAGCAAGAGCGAGACCCCGTCTCTACCAAAAATAGAAAGAAATTAATTGGACAGCTAAAAAATATATATATAGAAAAAATTAGCCAGGCATGGTGGCTCATGCTTGTAGTCCCAGCTACTTGGGAGGCTGAGACAGTAGGATTGCTGGAGCCCAGGAGTTTGAGGTTGCTGTGAGCTAGGCTGATGCCACGGCACTCGCCCCAGG
>CAUYSK010070748.1:0-14052 GCA_963575035.1 Avahi laniger
GCCTGTAGTCCCAGCTACTTGGGAGGCTGAGGCAGTAGGATCGCTTGAGTCCAGGAGTTTGAGGTTGCTGTGAGCTAGGCTGACGCCACGGCACTCGCCCCAGGCAAGAAAAGTGAGACTCTGTCTCAAAAAAAAAAAAAAAAAAAAAGAAGAAATAAAGGAATATTTTTTTAGATTTTATGTAAATAAATAGATCAGCAGAACAGAATACAGGGCACAGAAACAGACCTCAGCATTGTTGAGGATTTGCTATATGAGGTATTATTACAAATCTGTAAGAAAAAATATGCTGTTCAATAAATGGCATTGGAACCACTGGCTTTATCTGTTAGATATTATACTATATAAGTATACCTAGATCTAAATCTAAGATGTCAATTTGTTTTTCTCATCAAGCAAGAGTGAAGGGTATTAAAATAGCATTCACTGAATATAGCTGGGCAGGTTAAGATGGAAGGTTTAATACAAATGTACTGCTACCTCCTTCCCAGATCCTCAGTTAAAAGATCACTAGGAAACCAATAAATAGTATTTGCATTTTTACAAAATAATCAATCAATACATCACATTAATAGAATGAAGAGAAAAGATCACATGAGCATCTCAATTGAAACAGAAAAAGCATTTGACAAAATCCAGCGCCCTTTCATGACAAAAAACACTCAACAAACAATGGTGATCTAGCACCTCTTGTATTATCCTGGATAGAGCTGGAACCCATTCTACTAAGTGAAGTATCACAAGAATGGAAAAGCAAGCACCACATGTACTGGTATTAACTGATCAACACTTAAGTGCACATATAGTAATAACATACATCAGGTGTCAGGCAGATGGGAGAAGGGGACGAGGGGATGGGTATATACACACCTGATTGGTATGGCGCGCACGGTCTGGGGGATGAACACGCTTGAAGCTCTGAGTCGGGTGGGGCAAGGGCAATATATGTAACCTAAACATTTGTACCCCCATAATATGCTGAAATAAAAAAATAAAATTAAAAAAAAAAAGTTTGACAAACTAGGAATAGAAGAGAGTTTCCTCAACATGATAAAGAGCATTTATGAAAAACACACAGCTAATATCATACTCAGTTGTGAAAAACTGAAAGCTTTTCCTCTAAAATTAGGAACAAGACAAAGAAGCCCACTTTCACCATTTCTATTCACCTTTGTGCTGGAAGGCCTAGGTAAAGCAATTAGGGAAGAAAAAGAAATAAAAGGCATCCAAATCAGAAAGAATGTAAAACTATATTAGCAGATGACATGATCTCATGTGTACGAAATCCTACAGAATCTACTCAAAAAGTGATTAGATTTAATAAATGAATTCAGTAAAATTATTGGATACAAGATCAACACACAAAAATCAGTGGTATTTCTAAACATTGGCAATAAAAAATCCAAAAAGGAAATTAAAGAAATTCAGTGCTTGACTCATCCCAAAACCATCCCCCCGCCCCCCATCCATGGAAAAATTGTCTTCCATGAAATCAGTCCCTGGTTTCAAAAATGTTGGAGACCACTGGTATAGCCTACTGCATACCTAGGCTACATGGTATAGCCTAGTGCTCCTAGGTTACAAACCTGGACAGCATGTTCTGTAACTGAATATTGTAGGCAATTGTAACACAATGGTATTTGTGTATCTAAACATATCCAAACATAGAAAAGACACAGTAAAAATAAGGTTTGATAATTTTATGGAACCATCATTGTATAAAATTAATATATGCTGTAAGTCATTGACCAAAATATCCTTATGTGGCCTGTGACTGTAAATGGAAAGACATCCATGCTTATGAATTGGAAGACAATTTTGTTAAGATGTCAATACTCCTCAAATTGATCTACCAATTCAATAAATCCCTATCAAAATCCCAGTGGTTTTTTTTTTTTTTTTTTAGAGGGAGAGGTCTCATTCCATACCCCAGGCTGGAGTGCAGCAGTGCAATCATAGCTCACAGCTCACAGCAGCCTCCAGCTCCTGGCCTCAAGCCATCCTCCAGCCTCATCCTCTGGAGTAGCTGGGACTACAGGCACCAGCCACTTCACCTGGCCCAGTGGCTTTTTCTTTTTAAAGAAATGAAAGAGCTGATCATAAAATTCATACAGAATTGCAAGGGACCCTGACTAGCCTAAACAATCTTGAAAAAGATGAACAAAGTTGAAGGACTCACACGTCCTAATTTCAAAACCTACTACAAAGCTGTAGTAGTCAAAATAGTATGGTACCGGCCTAAAGATAGCCATATAATCAACGGAATCAAATTGAGAGTATAGAAATAAAGCTATACGTCTATGCTCAATTGATTTTTGCCAAGGGAAAGAATCTTCTCTTCATCAAATGGTGGGAGGACAAAAAACCAGAAGAGCTCTCACGGATTGGTCAAAGAAAAGTCTCCTTACTATGCTTCAACAGACGAGATGTCAGAAGCCCTGGTTTGAGAGTTGAACTCACCATGGGATCCCTGAATCAATGAACAGGAGAGGAGTTTCAAAAAACTCACAAGTTGCTCTCACCTGGGTAGGGAAGGTACGGGTCTGTAGGTGAGGCCCAATCTCACAATGAGTCCTGGCAGGCACTAAAAACTGTCAAGTGAAAAACAAATCCCGATTTAGGCAAATCAAGACTTTATTTGAAAGGATTATTGCAACAGGGGTTAAAGGGAGGAGGACAATTCCAACAGGGAAGATGCTGGAATATAAGATAAAAAAACAAATTTGGATTTAAGTAAGGAGACTTTAGTGGAAGAGATTATTTCAAGAAAAGGGAAAGAGACTATTGCAATGGAGAGTGTGGGGGGAGGGCAGGGAGTGGGGGTGGGGGAGAGACTACGGCAACAGCGAGAACTCCCCACCGTGAGATCTGCAACTACCTCCTAGGTCAGACAGAAAAGGACTTTTCTTTTATAGGGAGTAGTGAACAATGCTAGAAAAACCCGGGTGTGGGGAAGCGGGAAGAAGGGTGGAGGTGGCAGTAATCAGTGTGTCCAATTACCGAGATCGGCCTATTTTCCACAGTGGTGGACAAGGAGGGGTGGTTTGCTGGTTCAGTCTGAGTGTGGGTCACAGTTTAGAGGCCTGAGCCCGAGGCAATGTTATCTCAGCTACTGAGGGTGGGAGGGCTGAGAGGGTCCGCTTGGGGGACGGGCAACACAGTGGACATGTATTTAAAAAACAAAATTTAAGTTTAGAGGCTTGGAGGAGAGATGCTTAGCTAAAGTTTCGTTAAATCAACGCGGCTGGTATTTTGTCCAGAATAGTCAGTGAGTACAAGCATTTCGGCTAATCATTCATGTGACAAAGAATTGGAATTTGGAGGATTTCGTGTCTGACCTTGTTACAGCTAAACGAGGGGGCATCTGCGTGTCGTGTCTAAACCCTATGGGGAAGGGAGCTTCCTGGCAATAGGCCCTTTCAGGAACACAAAAGGGTGGGGGAATGTCTTGAACCGTCGCTGGCTTTCCAGGATCTCAGGGCTCAGGTAAAGTTCAACATTGTCAGAACGCAGGGCAGTCTCTCCACGAATTCAGGGCAGTCTCTCCACGAATTCAGTCAGAGGCTGAAGAGTTAGGTAAGTACACGCTTGGTTCTCCGGTGCGCCCACACCTAGCTCCCGGCATTTTCCGTGCTCAGCGGAGAGGCAACAGGCACCGGCGCCGGTGTTAGGAAGCAGGCGGCCGCCATTAGCTCGGGTAACGCCGAGGTCTGAAGGGAGCGGCGGCGGCAAACCCCGCCCCTCTGCGCGCTCCCCCGCGGGCGCGCGCCTCCCAGATCTGCGCGGAGCTGCCTTCCGCGCACTATGCGCCCGCCGCCGGCGCCCGGCGGAACCGAGCGAGGCGGACTGGGTCCCGACGGTGTGGCTGCGGAGCCTAGGCGGATCTAGGGGTGGCGGCGCTTGGAGTCTGAGGGGCTCTAGCCAAGCGGCCGTGGCTGTGCCCGCGGTCCCTGAGCAAATTGAGGCCGAGGCCGCGAGGCCGCGCCCGGAGGTGAGTTTCCTGCGGCCGCACCGCGTTCGGCCGGGTGAGGGGCTGGACGTCTGCTCGCCGCCGGGCTTGGGCCGAGGGCTCGTCGTCTCAGGCCGAGCTGTCACGGCCGGTCTGGGTCGGGGTGAATCCCGGGTACGGAGGGTTTCGGACCTGGCGTCTGCGACCCGGGAAAGGACGCTGATGGCGGGGGCTCCTGGCCAGCCTAGGTGAGTCGCGGGTCTCGGGCTCCTGACTCGGCTTGCAGCTTTACTTGCGTACCCAGTGAAAACACATCGTTTGGTCTTCTTAGGGCGTTTAGAAACTTGGAGTTATGTGCTACCAAAATGTTTCCATTTCCAAAGACGAACGCTGCAAACGCACTATCCAGAAATACAGAGTATGTCTGTTTAAGGTGGACATTTCGAAGTTGACTTCTTCACTGCCTCACAACTTACGTCCTTTGATGTTTTGAAGGTCTGATGTTCGCTGTTTTCATATTTCCTTTCTTTCTTCTATACGTCCTTTTTTCACTCCCAGTAATAAAACCGTTTACTTGTCAGCAATGATGAACGTTAGTGTGGCGTCTGGCATTGGTTTCTTTGTACGTAATTTGAGATAATTAAAAATAAACCAGGAAACTGCCGGTTTTTGTTGATGTTAATGCAGAAAAGAACGATGTGGTACTATAAAATGTGACTGTAGTTTGGCTTTAGGGGGAAAACTTTAAAAGTTAATGATGTGTTTTCTCTAAATATTCTGAAAGTCGTATTTATTTAAAAGTCAGTTAAATTCAATGAATATTGAGCATCTTTATATATAATACTAATGTTAATAGTAGACACTGGTGAAATCCAAAAATGAGTAAGAATTGTGTGCAGGAAGGAGAGAGTGGTTAAGCACACGCTAATGATACAAGATAGAATACAGTACAGTCTTAATAGAGTTGTTCCTCATTGAGCACTTAGGTGGACGCTGTGTTAGGTATTTGCATACTTAATACTTAATTACTTAATATACACTTTAATTAATATTTTATCGTTCAAACTTTTTTAGTACTTACTATGTCCTGCGTGCTAAGGATATGGTGACAATTAGACTATATGGTGTCATTGGGCAAAACATATTAAACAATCACACAAATAAATTCCAGTAAAGCAAGACAGACACTTAGAAGAAAGAATGTACAGTGTTTGGGAGAGAATGTAACATGGGGACTTATCCCAGCTGGGAAAATCATCAGGTAAGGTTTTCCTAGGAAATCTTGGAGCTGAGACATTATAGGTAAGTGGGAATTAGGTGAAGATGACTCCCAAAGAAGAGAAGAAAGGCCCAGGCAAAGACAATAGATTGCACAGAGGCTAGGAAAGATGGTCATTTTAGCAGTTGGAGTGTGGAAAACAAAAAGGGGCTGTGGTAAAGTG
The DNA here is from genome assembly GCA_963575035.1 of Avahi laniger. Taxonomy (NCBI): domain Eukaryota; kingdom Metazoa; phylum Chordata; class Mammalia; order Primates; family Indriidae; genus Avahi; species Avahi laniger. The sequence goes on from CAUYSK010070748.1 coordinate 5,392, forward strand.
GGTTAGAGCCAGAGAGATAACGCAGTGCCTTTTAATCAATGTTAAGGATTTGGGATCAGCTTTTTTTTTTTTTAAAGACAGAGTCTTGCTCTATAGCCTGGCCTAGAGTGCCATGGCATCAGCCTAGCTCACAGCAACCTCAAACACCTGACCTCAAGCGATCCTTCTGCCTTGGCCTCCCAGAGTGCTAGAATTACAGGCAGGAGCCAGCTCGCCTGACCTTAATCCTCCTTTTTTTTTTTTTTTAAACTCTTAAAACCCACTGAAATATAGAGAGAGAACAGTACAATGAAGTCTCCAGTAATAGTCGCCAAAGGATTTGGACTTTGTTATTTTAAGACCAATGGAAAGTCATTTAAAGGTGTTTTTGGTTTGTTTTTTTTTAATTTTAGCATATTATGGGGGTACAAGTGTTTAGGTTACATATATCGCCTTTGCCCCACCTGAGTCAGAGCTTCAAACATATCCATCCCCCAGACAGTGGGCACTACACCCATTAGGTGTGAATATACCCGTCCCCTCCTCCACCCTCCCATTGAAAGGTTTTAAACAGGGAGGTCCTGCGGTCAGATTTGTATTTCAAAAGGGTTGTAACTGGCTCTGTGAACAAATTTCAATGACTCTTACATGTTTTTTTATAATCCTCTCCCTCTCATGTTTTAGATTCTCAGGCCATTAGGGCTTGATGACCAGAACCCTGTAACTTTTAACTAACTACTTGACATTTTGAGTTGTTTCCCAGAAATGGCAGAATTTCTACAAGACAAAGGCGTTGAGATTCTGAAGGCCCCTGCTGCAGACTTCCTCAGCCAATATTCCCCTTCCCTCATAACCTGCCCCAGTGCATGCAGCCCCTTGTTAAAAAGCCTATGCTCTCAGTTGGGAAGATGAATTTGAGGCTGCTTCCCCATTCTCCTGACTTTTTCATGTTAAAAATACCTTTCTTCCTTGGCAATCCTTGTCCCAATAATTGAATTTCTGTGCAGACTTACGCTGGACCCATTTTGGGTTTGGTAACAAGGTCACCCTGACTGCCGTGTAGAAACTGGATTGGATAGGGATTAAGAATGGATGTGAGGAGACCACTTGGAGATGATGGTAGTTTGGACTGGAGTTGTCTCAGTGAAAATAAGGCAAATTTAAGGATACCCAACTAATCTCTTCTCATGTTAGTAATTCTGTATTCACATCTATTGGAGTAATCATGGAAAGTTTTCTAAAGGAAATTGTATTTGAGATGGACTTTGCAAGGTAGGATAACATTTCAGTATTGAGCCCTGGAATAAGACGTCTTGGTGTCAAAGGATGGCTGACTCAATGACCTTGCCAATCTCTCCATAAATTTCACCTTTCCCCTAATTTTCTCATTTAAATTACTGTTATCACTATCACTTTGGTCCTTGGGCAAAAATAACTCTACCATTAACAATTTTTTTAGCAAAGGACAAAAATATATTTTCTTCATTACTGTGATTATAGCTAAGATAAGCCAAAACTTTCCAAAAGATTTCATTTTCTATCACTTAGTATTTGATAAACCAGAATTCATAAAATATACAAATAAACTGTCTTTTAAAGTGTTTGGTTCTGCTAGGTGTGGCAACTTACACTTGTAATCCTAGTACTTTGGGATGCTGATGCAGAAGGATCACTTCAGGTCAGAAGTTGTAGACCATCCTGGGTAACATAGCAAGACTCCATCTCTACAAAAAAATTTTAAAAATTAGCTGGGCATGCTGGCATGCACCTGTAGTCCCAGCAACTTGGGAGGCTGAGGTAGGAGGATTGCTTGAAACCAGGAACTGGAGGTTGCAGTGAGCTGTGATCACACCCCACTGTACTACAGCCATGGTGACAGAGTGAGACCCTGCCTCTTAAAATTAATTAATTGTTTAGTTCTGATACTGTCATAGTTAGGCTGCTCTTAGAGGCCTAATCACATTCCGTAGAAGATCTAAGTAAAAGGAACCCCACTTGGAAATGTGAACCATTGGTTTCTTTTCCCTCATGTTTAATGCTAGAAATGGCTTTATCCTTAGAGACAAACTTCAGTTTCTGTGTAAAGATAGCATGCCCAGTTGTATAATGTATTGATACAAATTCATAATCTTAGAAAAAATGTCGCCTGGAGCTGTGGTCCCCAACCCTTGGTCCAGTACTGGTCACTGGCCTGTTAGGAACCAGGCCACACAGCAGGAGGTGAGTGACAGATGAGTAAGCAAAGCTTCATGTGTGTTTACAACTGCTCCCCATCCCGTCACTGCATAAGCTCCACTCCTGTCAGATCTGCTGCAGCATTAGATTCTCATAGGTGTGAACTCTACTGTAAACTCCGCATGTGAGGGATCTAGATTGTGTGCTTCTTATTAGAATCTAATGCCTGATGATCTGAGGTGGAGCTGAGGGGGTGATGCTAGCGCTGGGGAGTGGCTGCAAATACAAATTATCATTAGCAGACAGATTTGACTGTGCAATAAATGTAATGCTCTTGAATCATCCAGGAACCATCTCCCTCCACCATCCCTGGAAAAATTGTCTTCCATGAAACCGGTCCCTGGTGCCAAAGAGGTTGGGAACTGCTGGCCTAGAGTATATGTTTATAAACATAAATAAAATTGGTAATATACAACTTCAAAAATTCAAATTCTAATATATATGTTAAAAGGACTCCATTCTTGGTAGTCTAAGTCTATTTGACTGGATTTTCCTCATAGTGGATGTGCTTCATAAAGTACAAATCTGTTTTGTCTCCTGACAAATTTTATTTATCACTGCACTTCTTGGGAGTAAGTGGGACAACAAACATTTGGGAAGGTTTTTGGTAAACTGTGATATACAGTACCAATGTAAGATGGTGGTGGTAGTTTAATTGGAAGTAGACTAAAGAAAAACAAAGGAGGTTCTGTTCATGTATCCATTCCGATGCCCAACTTCATGCTGATAATTTGATATTTTTCAGGTGGCATTTTTTATTCTCTGCAGTACAGTACATGACTTAGGTTCACTCATGTCATATGACTGTGATACATTTGTAAAAGCTTACTCAATTGATATAAATAAATTTTACATGGTTCATCTGTGCATTACTAATTTATGATAGGAGATCCCTACAATAGTGGTAACTTTATGTCTCCATGTTAGAATTAATTTTTACTTCATAAATCTGTGCCATGCTTGCAATTCAGTATATTTTTTCCTTGTTAGTCTATAAACTCTATGATAATGGAGTCTGTCTGTCATATTGACACTTCTATCATTAGTTCTAAACCATTGCCTTGCACACAGTGGTAGCAGGTTCCATAAGTGTATAAATGTCTTTAAAAATTTAAGTACTGAAATCAAAAGTAAAATTTGATAGCCATACCAAAATTAAAATTTTTTTTTTTTGTGATGCAGAATCTTGCTCTGTTGCCCAGGCTAGAGTGCCATGGCATCAGCCTACCTGACAGCAACCTCAAACTCCTGGGCTCAAGGGATCCTGCCTCAGCCTCCCAAGTAGCAGCTGGGACTACAGGCGCACACCACCATGCCTGGCTAGTTTTTTCTGTTTTTAATAGAGACAGGGTCTCACTTTTGCTCAGGCTGATCTCAAACTCCTGAGCTCAAGCGATCCTCCTGCCTCAGCCTCCCAAAGTGCTAGGATTACAGGCGTGAGCCACCATGCCCAGCCCTTCAAAATGACAATTTTTGAGATTAAATCTGAAGATGTTTCTTACTGATGAATGTAACAGATTATGATGGAGGGATGAGAAATGACAAAGGAACATAACACTGTTGTATTCTCAGTGTGTCCTTTAGTCCTCAAAACAACCTTGTGAGAAGGATAATTGTTTCCATGTTATATGTTAGGCAGCTGGGACTCAGAAGTTAAATGACTTGTATAAGGTCACCCAGCTCAAAATTGGTGTAACCAGTATTCCAGTACAAGTCTGTTTGAATTCAGGGTCCGTTTTATCTTTATTCTCTTTGGCTGTCATAAAATAGCTAAAGGCAATTTATCAATAGTTTATGATTACTAAAATGATGGAAAAAAACTATTAGTAATTTGCTAGCGAACAATAATGGGAAACTTAGTGGAATCCTTTAAGGATGGCTATTCTGCTTTGCACTTGCTGCGCACTGTGGAAGAAACAGGAAATGTGTAAGTCATGGTACCTGTCCTCGAGGTTCTTGGATCGTGCAGAGAGCTAGACGAGACAATACTAAACAATAGCAGACAATATAATTTAAATGCCAAAAATCTAAATGCTTACGAGAAGAATATTATTAATATTAAGGATTTAATATTTCACCTTTATAGTAGAAATAGATCTTGAGCTAGGACTTGAAGGATAGTTAGGATTTGAGTGCCTAGAAGAATGGTTACAATGTGAACAAAAAAGTGGAATAAACTTGTTCTGTTTATGAGATAATAAAGATCATATCTAAACTATGGGATTATTTAATTTTTGATTGACAATAATTATATATCTTTATGGGGTACATTGTGATGTTTCCATACTTGTATACATTGTAGAACCATCAAATCAGGCCAATTAACATATCCATCACCTCAAATATAATTTCTTTGTGGTGGGTGAGAACACTTAAAGTCCATTCTTTTTGCTATTTTGGAATATGCATTACTATTAAGTATAGGAGGTTATTTTGAATTAGTTGAAAATAATGTTGGAAAACTGTCAAGTGAAAAAGAAACAGCCCCACCAGATTATAATATCCACAAGGGCTGGAGTCTTTCTCCATTTTGCTGAGTATATATCCCAAATACCTAGAATCATTCATGCCTGATATATAGTAGGTACTGAATAAGTATACGCTTTAATATTTTGTTTTTCAGACAATCTCACTCTGTTGCTCCAGCTAGAGTGCAGTGGCATCATCATAGCTCACTGCAACCTCAAATTCCTAGGCTTAAGCCATCCTCCTGCCTCAGCCTCCTAAGTAGCTGGGACTACCTGTACACACCACCATGCCCAGCTTATTTTTTCTATTTTTGGTAGAGACGGGGTCTCACTCTTGCTCAGGCTGATCTTGAACTCTTGAGTTCCAGCAATCCTCTCACTTTGGGATTGCAGGCATGAGCCACTGTGCCCGGCCTACTTTTTAAATATTTTAACAACCTTATTTAGGTATAATTGTTATATAATAAGAGGTTCATATTTAAAGCATGCCATTTAACATTTTAATTTTTATTCTTTATTTTTTTTAGAGATAGGGTCTTGCTATCTTGCCCAGGCTAGACTTCAACTCCTATGCTTAAGAGATCCTCCTGCCTCAGCCTTCCAAATAGTTGGGACTACAGGCGTGTACCACTAGACCCAGCCATTTAATATTTGTAAATGAGATAGTATGCAACTGTATCTGTAATGCTTTATTTCTTAAATAAACAAAAAAGAAGCAAGTGAGTCAAAATCTAAACATTTCTTAAATCTGAATGATTGGGGTAAGTATTTATATTTTTCCCTACACTTTGTATGTGTTTGAAATGCTTAGACATTTTTAAAGGGGAATAGTTTTAGAAATAGGAGGTTCGAATGAAGAAGTCTTAGGAGAAAACATTAGTGAGCGTGGAATTCTGGTTTTCTGAATATATTTTTAATTTGTTTTGTTGTTTAAAAAATTTTTTTAATCAAAATAATATATATATACATAGTTTAAAGGGCAAATAGTGTTAGAAGGCTTAAAATTAAAAAAATCCTCCCACTCCCTTTCTCTGGAGACAATTACTTGGAACTCACAGCTGCCTCTTCTGTTATTTACTGCCATATTTCTAAGCTGTGTATATATTGTAAGTGTCTAATTTTGGACATTGTCTTTTATATTGCCGTTAGAATAGATAAGGTTTTTAGCTTTCTTATTCTTCTTTTGCTTCTCAAACCCTTTTAATGGGTTTAGTTTGGTTTTTTCCCATAATAATAAGTAAAAATATACACCACCATTTTTTTTTATTTCAGCATATTATGGGGGTACAAATGTTTAGGCTATGTATGTTGCCCTTGTCCCCTCCTTCACCCTCCCCTTTTTTTTTGAGACAGAGTCTGATTCTGTTGCCTGGGCTAGAGTGCCCTGGTGTCACAGCAACCTCAAACTCCTGGGCTCAAGCAATCCTTCTGCCTCAGCCTCCGAAGTAGCTGGGACTACTGGCATGGGCCACCATACCTGACTAATTTTTTCTATGTATATATTTTTAGTTGTCCAGCTAATTTCTTTCTGTTTTTAGTAGAGATGGAGTCTCGCTCTTGCTCAGGCTGGTCTCAAACTCCTGAGCTCAAACGATCCACCGGTCTCAGCCTCCCAGAATGCTAGGATTACAGGCGTGAGCTACCACGCCCGACCTACGCCACCATTTTTTTTTTTTTATTTTATTTTATGTACAAAGAGCTAGCATGGTCTCTTTCACTTAGTGGGTGCTGCCGAACCTGGTGGGTGCCGTGGAAAATCCATTCAAAGAAGATCACTTAGTCCAACTTAATGAAACCTTTGTCTTTCCAGTACTGACGGAAACACTGGCAGCACATATTGAGGCTGTATTTCCGGATCAGACCGTGCTGGTTTGAGCAGACGCGGCAAGAGCAAGAACCCTGGCCAAATTTTCGCGGGTGACTCCAATAGAGCTGCTGATGACCCATCTTGCTCTCAGGAGGGCAATGAGGCAAAAGGCTATGCCACCATTTTTTAACCCCTTTGGACCTCAGATTCATCCTTGGTCCAGGATGGTATAATTATATTTATTTAATAAATGTAATAAGCACTTGCAAACTCAAAAGAACATTGGCAGTGTTGTATCTTGTATCTAATGATCTTTTTTAATGGCTGCATTTAAAAAATATAGTTTAGTTAATCGTAATCCTTTTAATACTCTTTTGATATTATAAAAATTACAAGCTGGGTGTGGTGGCTCACGCCTGTAATCCTAGCACTCTGGGGGGCTGAGACAGAGGATCACTTTTGGTCTGGAGTTCAAGATCAGCCTGAGCAAGAGTGAGACCCCATCTCTACTAAAAATAGAAAAATTAGCCTGACATTGTGGCGTGCACTTGTAATCCCAGCTATTTGGGAGGCTGAGGCAGGATAATTGCTTGAGCCCAGGAGTTGGAGGTTGCTGTGAGCTAGGCTGATGCCACAGCACTCTAGCCTGAGTGACAGAGCAAGACTCCAGCTCCAAAAAATAAATAAAAATAGAAAAATTAGCCAGGCATTGTGGTGCACACCTATGATGACAGCTACTCTGGAGGCTGAGGCAGGAGGATAGCTTGAGCTCCGAGGAGTTTGAAGTTGCAGTGAGTTGTGATGACGCCACTGCACCCTAGCCCAGACAACAAAGTGAAACCAAAAATTCAGTGTTAGAATCTTACAGGACCACTGTTGTATAAGCAGTTCATTGTACACAAAACCGTCATTGTCCAGAACGTTATTGTATTTGGAATTTGTTTTGGTTATGGTGATGCCATGTGAATATTGAGTTTACTGAATGGTTCATCTTTCCCCATTTAAAAAAAAAAAACAGGGCCGGACGCGGTGGCTCACGCCTGTAATCCCAGCACTCTGGGAGGCCGAGGCGGGCGGATCGTTTGAGCTCAGGAGTTCGAGACCAGCCTGAGCAAAAGGGAGACCCCGTCTCTACCAAAAATAGAAAGAAATTAATCGGACAGCTAAAAATATATATAGAAAAAATTAGCCGGGCATGGTGGCGCATGCCTGTAGTCCCAGCTAGTCGGGAGGCTGAGGCAGTAGGATCGCCTGAGCCCAGGAGTGTGAGGTTGCTGTGAGCTAGACTGACGCCACGGCACTCACTCTAGCCAGGGCAACAAAGTGAGACTCTGTCTCAAAAAAAAAACAAAAACAAAAAAAACCAGTATGGACTTGTGGTTTTTTGTTTAATCCAGTGGATTGTGATCCACTAGTATCATTATTTGTTTGGATGTTCAATTTCCCAGATTTGGCCAATGAGCACCCTTTCAGGGTGGCTTTGGAGTTCTTTTGCTATATCCTCATCATTCTTTGAATACCTTCTGACCTTCTGGAGCAAGAAGGTGTTTCAAGCTCATCTTGTTTCTCTATTCTAGCCCTGGAATCAGCCTTTTCTTTAAGGAGCCGTTTAGGAAAACCATTCCCCTTTTATAGGAGATTGATATTTAGAAACCAAGATGTGGACACTTGATGTGCTTGTTGCTTCTGGTGTGTCAGTGCTTCCAGGCCTTCTCAGTGGACAGATGGTTTGAACTATAGCTGTCCCTTGGTATCCCCAAGAAATTGGTTCCACGACCATAGCAGATACCAAAACCCAAGGATGCTCAAGTCCTTTTTATAAAATTTGCAGATAACCTATGTACTTCTTCCTGTATACTTTAAATCATCTCTGGATTACTTATAATACCTAATACTATAAAAATGCCATGTAAGTAGTTATTATATAGTTTTTATTTATACTATTTTTTATTATTGTTATTTTAAATTATTATTTTCCAAATATTTTCAATCTGTGATTGGGTTAAATATGCAGAGGCAGAGGGCTGGCTGTGTTTTTTTTTTTTTTTTTTTTTTTTGAGACAGAGTCTCACTCTCTTGCCTGGAGCGAGTGCCGTGGCGTCAGCCTAGCTCACAGCAACCTCAAACTCCTGGACTCAAGCAATCCTACTGTCTCAGCCTCCCAAGTAGCTG
>CAUYSK010070751.1:0-33330 GCA_963575035.1 Avahi laniger
TCACAATAACATAAACACACATTCACACACACACACTCTCACACACACACTATCACATACACACTCAGCACACTCACATGCACACACACACTCACACACACACTCACTCTCACACTATCATAAACACACACACACACACACACTCTCACACACACTCTTGCACACACACACTCACACACACTCTCTCACACTATCATAAACACACATGCACACACACACACTCTCACACACACACTATCACATACACACTCAGCACACTCACATGCACACACACACACTCTCACACACACACAATCACATACACACTCAGCACACTCACATGCACACACACACACACACACACACACACACACCCCTGGCTGGAGGGACACTGTCTCTGTTGGGGTCTCTTCTTCAGCCCTCTCAGCGCAGCTTCTGCTACTTTGTGCTACTGGCGTGTGAGGACAGCTGTGGGACGACAGAAGACAGGCACTGGGACAGGAAGGGGTGGCGTGTGGCGCAGGGGTGAGCGGGAAGGGCTGCCGGGAATGACAAGTTCCTGATCCAAGCTCTCTTCCTTCCAGGGCAGCCTGCGATAGATCGGAACATGCTGTTACACCCACAGCACTGGACAGGTCCTCACACACACCCGATTTCCCGTCCTCACGACTTTGCAGAGGGACTTCACCTAGGGAAGCCCCTCTCTGCCCAGCTGTCCTTCCTCTCTGCTCCCCCCAGGCCCCTTTCCTTCCCAGCTGCCAGGGAGGAGGGGTAGGAGGATGCATCTGATGGGAGAGTGGCTAAAGTTGTCAGCCTTTTATTTTGTAGTTCAGGCTGGGTAGACATTAAAGTTTAGTGTGCTGGGTTCTCTCTCCCTCTCTCTCTCTCTCCCCCTCTCTCTTTCTCTCTCTCTCTGTATTGTCATAAAGTAGTGATTCTCTCTCCACCCTTCAGATATCTGCTTTGCAGACTTTCCCAAGTCCTCGGGGAGACAGACGACCTTGGAGCACCTGATTGTGCCCACAGACCCACGCTGTGCTCTTGAGCCCACTTTTAGCAGCGTTATTATCTTCCAATCTCCACCTTTCTGACTTTTGTATGTATTTCTTAATTGCTCCTACACTTGAAGGGGAATACAGGAGTGATTAGTTGTTACTTTTGAATCTCAATAGTTTTTAAGGCAGAATTGAAGAGTATTAGTCTTCCTTATCAATTGGATCCACTTTAATGCTATTTAAGAGATGCAACAACAAAGTCATAATTAATGTGTAATTGCTGTCGGCTGTTGAATGTCACTCTTGGAGTCTCCTGGGATTTCAGGATTTCTGCGGTTACTCTGTGAGTATCATGGTACTTTCTAGTATAAAGGGGTGCACAGGGGAGCTGAAGGGGGTCTGGTCCTTGAGACTCTTGGGTGACATCTCTACTTTCAAGGCATTTTTGGGTTTTTTTGGTTTTTTTCCTTCGGGAGTGGAGTAGAATGTTTAGCAAGGAACTGGGGAAGCTTCAAGGAGAAACTTTATGGAAACTGGCCCAGAATTCCAGAGGAAAAAGAAAAAAAATCAACCATTTTTCTCGAAAACTACTTTGGGCCTGAGGATACAGTGTGGTCTGGACTGTGAATTATTCATCAGGTTCTGTGTCCCCCATGGAGCACACTGAGGCTGAGAGAGGCGGGTGATAGTGACAATAATCACAGCCACAACCAACCTCAAGTGTGTGTCCCCCACAGAAGTGCTTGCTAAGAACTTTCCTTCCATGACCTGACAGAATCCTCACAACAACCCTCTGAGGTAGGGACTTAGGTTTTTCCCACTTTATAGAGGAGGAAATTGAAGCAAATGGAGAGGTTTAGAGATTTACCCAAAGTTCTTCAGCTGGTAAGTGGCACCGAACCAGGAGGCAGCGGGCACCTGCTCTCGGGCACGCCTCAGGGCCCCTGCCTTGGATTTGTACAAAGAACCAGAACAGTACACAAAGGGAAGTGTTACACGTGTCTTTAGGACACACATTTTTAAAATTCAGCAGAAATCAAGCAAGTTATACAAATATTTGGTAAGTAACACATTCTCATCTTTACTAGTGGGAAAAATCAAAGATTACTTAGTGATGCTTGTTCTAAACTATCCGAATATCATCACTGCACTCAGCCTGGAAGGATAGAGAGACATAAATGCCCATTCCTGCCTTCGACAACCCCACGCTGCTCACGAGGAAGAAAACCATGTCCTTACAAGGCAGAAGGGGGTGAGGAGGTGAGTGCTAATTGGAGGTGTGAGCAGAGGAGGGACCAGATGTGGCATGGTGTGGAGGAAGGGACGTGGGGTGTGGAGTCAGGCAGAGCTCGGGGTGAATCTGTGTAAGTCATTAGCTCTCTGAGTAACCTTAGTAAGATGTTCAAGCTTTCCAAGCCTCAGTTTCTTCTCGTAAAATGGAAATATTAAATTCATCCCATAAGCTGTTTTGAGAATTAAATGAGCTGACACGTGTAATTGTTCTTGACATAGCACAAGTTCTCGATACCTTGGTTTCTTCCTTCCCCCTCTTCCTCCTTCTAAAATCCTGTACCCACTCACCCCCATCCCTCAGTCCCATGCCCTCTGGGTCCCGTGACAGTTTGGGCTCTCCATTCACAGTGCCTGAGAGAGGGTCTTGGGTCCAGGTAGTTTATTTTGAAGGTAGCCCCAGGAAGCAGGAGTGAAAGAACATAGAGGGTGAGACAAGGAAAAGGAAAAGCTAACGTGAAGTTATGTTTCTCTTGTTATGGGTCTGTGTTTTGCTGTGAAATGGCCCCTGTGTGAATTCCCTGCCCTAAGGATAAAATTCTTCCAACTTCCCTTGCAGCTAGGAGTGCCACAGTGATGATGTAATTGCTGGAATGACGGCATCTGTCTTGCAACCATGAGGCAACAAGCACAAGGCAGTGTGGCAGTACGTAAGGATGGCAGAGGGAACAACTCAAAGGAACTTGGATCTGTAATGTCAAGGTCAAACAGCCGAACCAGCACTAGGAGTGCCCCAGCTCCAGACCTCTCCCCACACACAAACATTAAACCCCTATTTGTTTAATTTAAGCCACTATTAGTCCAATTTTCTGATATCTGCCTGAGAGCGTGTTCCTCACCGACATATCTTTCTGAAAATGAGCGTAGTGGTTATATTGATCCAGCGGTGCTTTTGTGAGCAATGCATGAATCACTGCGTGTGAAGCACCTAGAGCAGCACAGTGCACACAATGGGCACCCAACAAGCTGTGGCTATTGTCACCTCCCAGTGTGGCTCTGACTCTAATCTGAGCAGCTTTTCCTGTTTCCCAGGCTTATCTCCAACGCAGGGCGGTGGCGGCTGTGGAAGGCACGCCTCCAGAGTCTATCCCAAGCCAATTAGCCTTCGGCTTTTGAACCCATATCCTCCCTGTCTGACATTCATCATCTTGTCAGCCTGTCCCAAAGGCTGTGCCAGACAAGTATGCGAATGTCCTGGGGGAGTGTCCCAGGCACGAATAGTGCCTGTCTCCTCCCTCATGGCCCTTCCTGGTGTCTGCGTGGGCTGTGGTTCTGGTGTGTCTCAGGTCCAGAATTTATTTCCAGGGTGATATCAACCCAGGCTTTCTCCTTTGCTGGTGTAGAAGGAGTGAGAAGTAGGGTCTCACGGAAGCAGAGCTGGAAAGTACTGGGCCAGGCAATCAGGCTTCCGTGTCGCACACTCCAGGGGCGTCATTCCCCCTGTACCGCTCTGAGTGGTGCCAGTGGTGTTGTAAAGCGCACGACTGGCACTGCCATGCGGGCTGCATGAAAAGCCTTGCTGGCTGTACAGCTTCAAGACCTCTGGATGCTGCCATGTTCCACCAGCACTTTATAAAGAGGATACTGAGGAGCAGAGAGGTTGAGTAATGTGCCTGAGGTCACACAGCATGTAGGGAATAGAGTCTGGACGTTAAAAGAATCTGTCTGATTGCTTCAAAAGCCTTTGACCTACAAGGTCCCATCTGATCTGGCACCTGCTGCTTGTCAGGGCACATCTGCTCACTGTGCTGTGACCAGGTCAAGGTTAAATTATTTGCATGAGTGATCTCATTCATTCTCTAGGCAACTCAATGAATTGTTTCCTTCATTTTACATATGGCGAAACTAACCCCCACCCCCAGCCAGGAGTTAATTAGTCACATAGACAAGGTTATACAGCTCCTATGTGGCAGGACCAAGATTTGAAGCCAGGCAATATAGGTGTAGATCCTGTTCTTCTAATCTTATGCCATACTAGCTGTCTATACAGAAAGAGAATCACAACGTCACTTCCTCTATCTGGACCCCTGTATCCTCTGACAAATGTGAGGTTAGACTTGTCAATAAAAGTTTGGAGCCTAGCAGAGGGTGGAGGATTGATCGTAGCCATGGAGAACTTGTCCACGCCTCCGTGTTGTCCTGTCTAACTGGATGCGCCTCCTTTGTTCGTGCCTCCCACGCCGACCCTGGACTTGCTTTGGCTGACGGGGGAGTGGCAAGCACAAATCAAGCATGTGCTGGTGCCACCACGTGAATAAGCCTAGGGCTTGCTGGGGGATGAGAGACCACATGGGACAGGAATGAACCATCCAAACTCAGGCTCTCCCTGACCAGCCAGCTGCCAGCCAGGAGAGCAGCTGGGCACAGCTGCAAAACATATCCTGCCAGATCAGCTGGCTTGATTCTGCTGCCAAGCAAGAGAACTACCCAGCTAAACCCAATTCCAAATTGCCAACCTACAGCGCTACATAAATAATCGTTGTTTTACACCACCAAGTTTGGGGTGATTTCTTATACAGCAGAAACTAACTGATACAAAGGGTGAAGAAATTGGCCAAATACAATAATGCATTTAATCTTCACAACAGACCAGAGCTAGATATATTGTTATCTCCATCTTGCAGACACAAAATGAGATACAGAGAAGTCGGATAACTCTCACAGCTAGTAAGCAGTGAAGCCGAGATTTAAATCTGAGCAGTCTGGTTCTAGAGTCTGTCCTCTTAACCTCTAGACCATATTGCCTCTCAAAGGAAAATTAAAAGCTAACTACGTGCCAAGAATAATGCTAGGTTCTGGGCATATAAAAACAAATAAAACAAGGTCTTTCACTATTAAATTCTTTCATAGATATATGAATGTATATATTCAGAGAAAGGGCTATTAGTCAGTGTATAAATAATTTATGTAAATTAATAAGGAAAAACATCTCAGAGAAAAATAGATTGAACAGAGAAAATTTATAAAAAAAGAATGCATGTTATGAAAAATATTAACCATATCAGATTGAAAGACAAGTAAATTAAAGCAAGAATGAAAAATCATTTTATGCCCATCAAATTAGGATATTAATCAAGAGTAAATAAATGGAATACTTAATTATTTTGGTGGGAATATAATAATATAGAAAGGGCTTTAAATGTTTTCATACTTTTCATAGTAAATCCAATTATGAAATATCACTACGAGAAAATAACCAAAGATGCACAGGCATACATCACAGTGATTTTTATAATTGTAAAAAATATCTAATGATAAAGACATTAGAAGTTATAATATATTAAAAGGACCAGCTATTGTACAGCCATTTAGAATACTATTACATGTCATAAAAATACACTCGTGTCATAATTGTGAATAATATATCTTCCTAAATATTTTACAAATGTATATTTAAGTATAGAAGAAAAAAGATTGGAAGAAAACACTAAAACATAATCAGCAATTATACCAGGGTGTAGGATCATGAGTGACTTTCATTTTTATTCTTATACCTTTTCTTAAATTTTCTGAAGTTTCCCCATTGAGCATGAAAAGCTTTTATAACCAGGAGAAAAAGAGCAAGTTAAAAACAAACGACGTCAAGAAATCCAGATAATGTGTGGAGCTGAGCTAACAGCTATGTTAATTAGTTGTGACAAATGTCCCCTAGCAATGTAAGATGTTAATGATAGGAGAACCTGGACGTCTGGTATATGGGAACTCTTGGGACTTTTCTGAGAATCTAAAACTATTCTAAAATAAAAAAATTATTAAAAGCAAAGAAACACTACCACCAACAAAAACCAGGTGGTAGCTCACCCCTGCAGCAGGGCTGTGGAAGACGGTGATGCAGTGGGTGCAGAGCCCCCTGATGGAGCAGAGGAGGCCCGGAAGCTTCTGCAAGAACTGCATCTACCAGAGCAACACCTTCCTGTGCGTATGCACCCAGACAGGCCGTCTTCTTCTAATGCACCGGAATGCCTTAGAGCCCAGAGGCTGCTCTGCCTTCTCCCCATTCCATTCTCGTCGCCTGCTTTTTTTTTTTTTTTTGAGACAGAGTCTCACTGTGTTGCCCTGGCTATAGTGAGGGCCATGGCGTCAGCCTAGCTCACAGCAACCTCAAATTCCTGGGCTCAAGCGATCTTCCTGCCTCAGCCTCCCGAGTAGCTGGGACTACAGGCATGCGCCACCAGGCCCGGCTAATTTTTTCTATATATTTTTAGTTGTCCAGATAATTTCTGTCTATTTTTAGTAGAGATGGGGTCTGGCTCTTGCTCAGGCTGGTTTCGAACTCCCGAGCTCAAACGATTCGCACACTTCGGCCTCCCAGAGTGCTAGGATTACAGGCTTGAGCCACCGTGCCAGGCCCGTCGCCTGCTTTTATTTCTGCCTCTCGCTATGTCCCGTCTCCTTTAAACAATGTTAAACCTTTTCCTAGAGCTTCCCACAGCACCGGTACTCACCGACCTTCCAGGCTTCTTCTGGTCATACCAGCTTTGGGGATGGAGTTTCACGCGGGACAGCACCCACTGTTGAGGAATCACCCATGCGCCCTACCGTTGACGCGCTGCTGCGGCTGTCACCTTCTCTCCTTCCCTATGTCACCCTATGTCGCAGTGGCCTCCTGTGGTACAGTGCAAGGAGCACTTGACGGGGCCTCCCAATCTCTGGCTGCTTCTCCCCTGGCTCCTCTACCAGTTCCTTTTCCCTCGCTGAACTGCAGTTTCTAAATTGTGTATAGTTAGACTTGTGACCTTGGGCAAGTTGTTCCAGCTCTGTGTGCCATGGGCTCCTTGTCTGTGAGATGCGGACAGTCGCAGTTCCCACGTCGTGGGGATGTCGTGAGTTAATATGAGTAAAGCTCTGGAAAAGTGCCTGGAAAATAGTAAGTGCTCAATAAGTATTAGCTATAATTATTCTTGTGTTATAGTAAACATGGCGTATGCTAATAAGGTAACGTGATCCTCCCCAAATACAGTTCTGAACACGTTCTTCCACTGCATGCCCTCTCCCCTGGGACTCCATTCTCCGCTGGTTTCCATTTGCTGCTGTAACAAATTGCTATACACTTAGCGGCTTAAAGCAACACAAATTTATTATTGCATAGTTTTGGAGGTCAGAAGGTTTTATGGGACTAAAATCAAGCTGTAGGTAGGGCTGCTTTTCTTTCTGGAGGCTCTAGGGGACATTTTGTTTCTCATCTTCTTCAGCTTCTGAAAGCTACCTGCATTCCTTGGTCCTTGGCTGCATTGCTTGGACCCCGGCTTCTGTTGTCACATCTTCCCCGACCCTAATCCTCCCGTCTCCCTCCTGTAAGCTCCTGTGATGACACGTGCCCCCCTGGCTAATCCAGGACAGTCTCCCTGTCTCGAGATCCTTAACTTTATCAAACCTACGAAGTTTCTTTTGCTACATAAGGTGGAGTATTCACAGGTTGTGAAAACTAGGAAGTAGACATCTAAGGGTTATCATTTTGCCTATACGATCCTCTTTAAGATAAAGCCCAGGTTTCTCAGACTACATTGGAGCTCCTAAAACATCTGGAGCATAATACCTCCAATTCATCAGCCCCTGGTCCTGCTGAATCGTCTCCAGGACATCTGCTATTTTCCCACGGGCCTGAACTTCCCACTTTCTTGTCTTTATCTTTCTGTTTCCATCTGGAAAGTCCTCTACCTTCTCCAAACCCAAATCTTATCCTGTTTTCAAAATCCAGCTTAACATCTGTATTAGACAGCAGTGGCCACAAAAATGCCGCATAACACAACCACCCTGAAGCTCAGCGGTTAATCCCACCTTCATTCCCCCTCGTGTTTCTGCAGGGGGCTGGAGACCTGCTCATCCAAGTGGGGCTCAGCTGGGCTTGGCTCTGAGCAGTAGGTTGGGGTCAGGTCTGTTCCATGCATCTTTCGTTCTCCCTGTAACGGGACTGATTTTGGTCATGGTGAGGACAGTAGCCTAAGGGGGGAAAGGTCCCACTGTGCAAGCACACTCTGTTCTCTGTTGTGATCACTAACAACCTACGGGCCAAAGCAAGTCACATGGCTCAGCCTAACATCAATGGACACATACTTTGCTCCCAGGAGGAGGGAAAGGAGGGTAAATATGCGCTGAACAATGATTCAATTGATCATGATTCCTCCCTCTGCAGGAAGCCTTCCCTGAGTTCCCCAGCTACAAACTTTTCCTCCTTCCTCTGGCAACTCACAGTACTCCAACTGTGTTTTCTTATAGCACAGCACTTATGTGTAGCACAGCTCATTATCTCTACCAGAGTATAGATAACTACTAACTAGGAGCTGCTTGAGGTTTGGACAGGAGGCTGATTCGTGTTTACATTACTACTGATCTCAGCCTCTACCTGACTCCATGTGCCTGTTGGCTACTCAATAAAGGTCTTTTGAACAAGTAAATAAGTACAGGCCAGGTGCAGTGGCTCACACTGTAATCCCAGCACTTTGGGTGGCTGAGGCAGGAGCATCACTTGAGGCTGGGCAATGTAGCAAGACCCCATCTGTACACACACACAAACACACACACGTAATTAAATTAGCTGGACATGGTGATATGCGCCTGTTATCCCAGATACTTGGGAGGATGAAGCAGTAGGATTGCTCAAGCCCAGGAGCTACAGGCTGTGGTGATCTATGATCCAGCCTGGGTGACAGAGTGAGACCCTGTTTGTGGAAAAAAAAAAAAAAAGAGAGAGAGAGAGAGAAAGAGAAAACAAGTACAGTTTCTTTTCACGAAGCTTAGAAGTAGAAGCCCCACCAAGCTCATCATTTTGGGAATTGTCTTCTTGATGTTGGCTGAGTTCGCAATATCTGGGATACCGAGTTGGAGACGGTGCTTCCTGTGTCCTGATTATAAGAGGGAGAAGAAAGGACCGATTATTTGGCTGAATGACTTCAAGCCACATCCTTAATGAACATCTTCTTCAGGAAGGACTTTAAAGAAAAGATGAGGGCTGTTCTGTTTCAAATCCTGTGGAACTAGGGGATAAGAAACACACTTTGGGAATCACAAGCTTATCCATGGGTCCATTTAAATCTGGGTTTAAAATGAGACTCTTCATCGACAGGGAAATGTCCAACTCTGAGCGGCTTGTAGAGCTTTATTCTAAGAGTTTGCTGTCTGTTGAGTCGGCATCTGGTTGGGTTTCTCATCAGTTAGATGACCTTGGGCAAGTAGCTGGCCCTCCAAGCACCAGGTTTTCCATCTGATAAATGGGGAATGCTGGCCCTTGTGTCTGGAGGACTTGGTGAGAGCTGAAGTGTGAGGCTGGCAAAGTGCTAAGCAGCCAAGGGAGGGCTCCGGCTCCCCAACAGGAAACCACCAATATTTCTCTGTGCACCCAAGATGGGGCTGGTCCCGTTGGGGCAACCTGGGTTCTCTACCCAGCCTGCATGACCCTGTTGGGACATTCCTGAATTTCTTCCTTGCAGGCTGGGTGACCTCTTCACTCTCAGCCAATGCATTGGAACTGCCATAAAGTGAGTGCTTACGTGGTGTGTGGGTTTATGCCCTCTGGACACCTTCTCCTCCTCGCCCTTCCTGGCTGAGTGCTGTTCTCAATACTCCCAAAGGGAAGAGCCCACACCTGAGCCCTGCAGGGCGGGCTGGTGAGTCTCTGGGCCCAGCCAGGCCCCAAACACTACTGTTGTATGTCCTGATGAAGCAGAAAATAACATCATTTAAAGCGCTGCTCAAAACAGGGCGTGGATGGAGCTGGGATTCTTTCCCATGGAGGAGGCTGGAGGAGGGAGGTTGAGGGAATGTGACCAATAACAGCAGAGTCTTGAACATTCTTACAGTTCTCTTTGGCTCCTTTCTCCCTCCTCTGTAATAAGCTTCCCTAAGCTCAGGGAGGTGGAGACTGAGTGGAACTTGACGACGGCCTCAGATGGGACACGATCTCAAAGTGAATATCAGACGTAGAAATTCGGATGCGCTCCCCACCACGGGGACGTTCTCACCACCACGGGTCTGCTCAGCCCTGGCCTGCCTCGCGGGCTGGGCACCTCTCTCCTCCTGTTCTGAGTTGCACAGCTCTCCTCCTGCTTCCCTCTCCGGGTCTGTCCTGTCTCACTCTCGCACCACGATAAAGTAGCAACGATGGGAAGAACTAATGCTTACATAGCGCCAAAGATATGCTGTGCGCATTTCTAATCATTTTAATTTATTAGCTCGTTTAATCCTCATAATCACCCGCGAGGTAGCTCCTGTTATTATCCCATTTTACAGTTGAGGAAACTCAGTAATGCTTGATGTTTTAACATGTAGGTTTTAGTATTCTTCTTATTATTATTCGGGTATGATGAGGCCACAGATCAGAGGGTGATTGCCACTGAAAAGACAACTTGTCATTCCCAGTTCCCAAAAGGAAGGGGCATAGCACGCCATGGGGGGCCGCTGGGGGGGCCCCAGTCAGGCAGGAGGCAGAGGTCATGGGGCTGGGCCTGCACCGTGCTCTCTGTGGGAAGGAACGGTCAGCAGGCCTGGGATTGGACAGTTTGGATATTTTCAGTGGGCTCTGGAGCACAGGGTGTTTCCCCAGTTGTCTGGACCCTGGCCCTGGGGTGA
This sequence comes from Avahi laniger, assembly GCA_963575035.1. Lineage (NCBI taxonomy): Eukaryota > Metazoa > Chordata > Mammalia > Primates > Indriidae > Avahi > Avahi laniger. The sequence continues at coordinate 10,830 of CAUYSK010070751.1, forward strand.
TTAGGGCAGGGGAAGAGTGGCCCCAAGTGTGAGGGCTCCCCGGATAGAGGAGGTGGGGGTGTGGCCTCTAGATTGGTCGGTGTATACAGTCATTTACTGTCTGTAGGAGTTGGCCCACCCTGGGGGGAGGGGGCAGTCTCTCTGGTACGAGCAATGGCTTGCTGCCTGACTTGCACAGAAGCCGGCACTGTGGCACTCGTCTTTCAGAGACAAAAAAACTTTATTGCAAGATCAACCAGCAAGGAGACAGGTAGCAAAGCTCAAATCTGTTGCCCCGAGCTGAGATCTGGTGGCAAGTTTTATAGGAAGAGAACAACTATGAGGGAGACAGGAAAACACAAGGAGGCATGATTTGATTGGGTTGTTCAGAGAGGCGGTGCTGTGTCCTTGGCTCTTAAGTTCATACTGCTCCAAAATAGGGTTTTCCTCACTTCTTAATTTGGCCCATGCTCCTTAGTCGAGTACTGAGGTTCTGTATATGATTCACTTTTTGGTTCCGGCTGGCTCTGGGGTATAATTGGGCACATTTGGTCCATCTGCGCATGCTCATGTTACGTGACTTGCAAGCTGGGGTTCACTGCAACTGGAAAACAAGTCATTGTCCTATTATTGACAAAGGCAAACCAGTGCACTGGCTCTGCGGTTACGTCTTCCGTACCAGCGAGGCCCCAGATGTCAAAGTATCAGAGTAACAAGACGTTCTTACTCCATTGAAAGTCTACAGTATGATCCTGCCAATCTATGGGATCACACACTGCTCAGGCCCCCACCAGGCGCCTTTATGGAGGTTGGAGACAGTTAAATAAGTGAGAACAAACGTCTCTCTCATCAAAGAGTTCCCAGCCTAGTGAGGGAGCAAATATGTAAATCTCTGTGTGTCAACGGATGTCCTTAAGCCCAGGCTGGAGATCAGTGTAAATAAAGTGCTATTTGATGAGGGGAGGAGAGATGGCAAGAAAACCGCAGAGCTGAAAGGTACTAGGAGCCAGGCACGTGGGATAAGGAAGAATTGTCTGCAAAGGTAAGCATTGCGGTCGTATTCAAAGAGGAGGGACAGAATGAAAGATTAGGGAAGTGTGCACAGGCATGCCACCTCTGGGACACGGCACAGAGGCCCAAGTGGTTAGAAAACAGGACATATGGACAGGAGAGGGCCTGAGCTCAGGCTGCTGCAGAGCTTAACTGTGCTTAGGATGATCACAGCCCTGACATTTACCGAGCGCTTTCCACACACAAGAGGCCTCCAAGCAATTTCAGTGACATATTTCTGGTAGCAGTGGTAGCTTTTTCTCATCCTTCGTCTCAGGAGGAGGAAACTGAGGCACCATTGTCTCAGATCATAGAGGAAGGAGGGTCAAAGTTGAGGGGTTTGACTCCAGTGCCCACACTCTTAACCATTGTCAAGGGGGCTCAAGAGGGTCTCGCGGTCTGGAGGTGATAGCTCTAGAAAATTTCTCTTGTCCGCTCTCATGTGCGTTTATCAGAGGGAGACACTGGAGGCAGTCAGCAATCAGGAGGTTGTCGCACTGGTTCAGAGGACAAAAAGGAAAAAAGAGAGGGAAAAGATGATGCATGGAGATGACGTTTCTGGTGTAGAATTGACTGGGCCTGGTGACAAGATACACTGGGTGTCGGGCTGGAGGAGCAGTGAGAAGGAACAAGTGACCTCCAGCCTGGGCGACCGTGTGGGTTCCAGCATCCTTGCCAGGGGGGCAGATTTTCTTGGGAAGGAGCTGGGCTTAGGGGAGTCTGGGGGTGGGTGGGCCTTGCCTGAGGAGGCTAAGCTAAATGGCAGGGTTGGGGCTCACACTGAGGACTCCCCTTCCCGGTGCTTTCACGACACAGCAGAGCCCTTAGCCCGCGGCTCTGCAGTGGGGCTGACACTTCATTCCCTGCTGTCTGTGGGTGACCTGCACCGGGCACTGCGGTGCTATGCAAGTCCCCGCAGGTGCAGGCCCAGGTTTGGGCACAGCTCTGTTTCCTCCCTCAACCCCAGGCTGTTCCATCACTCCAGGACCTCGCTCTCCAGGTGTGTCCTTTCTACCCACCCGGCAGGTCTCACTGCAGATGTTGCCTCCCAGAGGAACACTGGAAATCGACTCCCACAGGAGGCTGGGAGTGTGTCTTTCTGCATGAAAGATTTGCAGGATCTCAGAGTTTGTCTGCAAAGACCCTGGGAGATCACCTTTCGGCTCCTTTTACATTTCCCTCCCACAGCAGTTATGCACCTGCCTCAGTTGTCTGCCTGGAATTTCCTGCCTCCAGCTGCTCCCCAGCCAGACCAGCGGGAGTCATTTTCTCCAGCTCTCCCCTTGCTCCTGCTGGTGGCTGGCAGGAGGGTTAGACATGCCCTCCCTGCCATTTGCACCTTTGGAAAAGAAGAGTCCAGTGGCCCAGGACGTTGCGGGAAACCTCACAGTGTTGGAAATTTTAAACAAAGCTCTCCAATCTGGTTCTGCCAGCTGCGGTAATTTGTTCCTTCAAATACCTGATGCCTGTTTGTTTTTGAAACCTCACTGGTACTTAGGACATGTTTACTAGATGAATGAGGCAATGAATGAATGTATCCTCAACTGCATTTTCAATTATCCATAGAAATCTCCCATAGAAACTTCTGAATCTTTCCACACACACCATGCCCACATTCCATCTCATTACCCTCTTCCTTAAACTTGCAGGTGTTAGAAGAAAATGTTCTTTGGGTGGTAACATTGTACAGGTTAGTTCGATGGCCAGTTAGGAGCAGTAATAACAGCCGAAGATTTAACAGCTCGATGGATGGAGATGCCACAGTTAAATTTTAAGTATTGAGCAGTTGTGAACAGATGGAATTGGCTTTCTCCACAGCATATATCACCCCAGATACAAACAAATTAACTACCGCTCTGCAAATCATTGTGAGGCATAAAAAGGGAACAAAAATAAGAAAGATAAAATAGGAGGAGAAGGCAGAGAGAAGGATTGGACTATTTCCCCAGTCACACTTAGCTAAAGGTATCATCAACTCTCTAGTAAGAAGAGATTTGAGTTAAGAAAAATAAATCTGCAAAAGGTATTACATGCTGAAGTTATTATTAGGCTCAAGTAAACTTTATATGGTTTATTTTTTGGTGGTGTTAACTGATTCACAACTAATCTTCAATGTTTTCATAAAGCCCTAAGAAAAGAGAGCCCCCAGGTTGCGGGTAATCTGAATTGATTAGCCTGATACTGAGTAATGTCTTAAAAATGCTAGTGCCTGTATTGGGAGAAGCAGACAGTAAACTTGTGCTATAGAAAAATGCCCGGGCACGGCTTATTCGGGCAAGAGGGTGAATCGCACCATACCAATGATCTCCACTATTTTTGAGTTCCTGCTATGAGCAGGGCCACACACAGAGTGTGGAGGATGGGAAGAGGGTTAAGTTCAGTCCCTGCCCTTGGGGGAAAGCTACAGTCTGTTGGTGGAGGCAGACAGGTATGCTAACCTTAGATCAATGAGGTGAATGTCATGGGAAGCTTTGTCCAAGGGTAGAGGAACCCTCAGTGAAGGCCTGATGGAAGGATTTGGGGATGATGGGGATTTACAAACTCTCCATACAGTTGGGACAATGTCAATGACATCTAGAGGGATTGATTGCTGGCAATAAGGCAGAGGAGCCCAGCAGGGGCCACTTGGGAGCTTTTGATAGAGAGTGACCCTCTCATCTTAGTGGTTTGCCAGTAGTTTGAAAAGTCCACAGGGCCATTCTAGGTGGCGAAAAACCCTATGCAAGGAAGTCGCACCTGTGGAGAGTTGAGTTTCCTTGGAATGTGGGAGGAAAGAATGGGGGATGGTGGTTGGTAAGGTTTAGGAGTGGGTTTTTGCTGTGTGTCTCATTAAAGACGGTTATTTCTGAGAGCCACACGGGGAGATCTGCGTTGGCACCGGCAGACAGCTGACCACATGGAGGATAAAGTGGACCAAGACCAGCGAGGAAGCAGCTCTCTCATTGCCTTGGGGTTAAAGAGCTTGATGTCCCCTGACATGGGGCTCTGATTCCCTAGGGCTGTTAATCAAGTGGGCTTGACAAGACTCTTCTCTGCCCTAGGCTTTCAGAAGAGGTGGGCATTAGCTTCTCTTCTAGGGAGCTGTTCAGCCAGTCATTCTCCAACCAAATTTTAGTGTATGTCTGACTCTGCGCCAGAAGCATTAATCTGGATTCTCCTAGGTATTTTGAACAACCCCAAGAAGTGGCATCATGCCCCCATGTTGAGAAGAGGAAACTGAGGCTCAGAGGTCACAGATAGGAAATGAAGGGCTGTGGCATAAATCAGTTTTTTGGACTTTGAAATTTCATGCTTTTTCCATAGACATATGATACCTGATAATTTCTTTCCCTCCCTCCCTCCCTCTCTCCTTCCTTCCTTCATTTTTTTCTTTCATTCATCTATCACATTCACCGAAAAGCATGTGCTCTGCCTTGGGTTCCTGTGGTCATCAGCTACCGGATGGAATCCTCTAACACCTGAGTTGAGTTCAGTAAATATTTCTGGAGCAGCTTCTATATGCCTGACATCTCATAAGCTCTGGGGAATCCTGTTATGGTAACGACATGGTTCCTGCCCCAAGATCCCTATCTAATGCAAGAAACAGACGCACAAGCCAGAAATTACCATTCGCTGAGGTAAGTGCTGGAAACGCGCTATGCACATACCCTCTCAGGACCTCATTTCCCCGCATTGTAAAATAGATGATTTATGTCCACGTTTATTTTCAGTTCCAACTCCCCTGTGCACACGCTTTCAAAACGAAAAGTGAGAACAAGCTATGCTGGGTCTTTTAGCCTGTGTTAGTACTCAGATGAAGTATTCCTATTTTCCATTGTCTGCCTTCCAGAATTCCTTATGAAGTAAGAAAAAAACATTGTGAAAGTTTATATTTTAAGGCTTAATGTCTTATGAAATAATAACAGACTGTGCACAAAAATTTTCTTTTGAAATTATGGAGTTCTCAATGTATCAAAGGATGCTTCTTGGATGTGCTTAGTGTCTTATAAGATTGAATAATAAATAATTTCAAGAGAGGTGATAAATATTTATATGAGGTAGTAAAAGTTTGATTCACTCATAAAAGAGTTTGAGGAAGAAAAAATTAAAAATATTGACATATGCATAGGAAAAAGATAAAATAAACATTAAGGGAGTCAAATGAAATATTAATAGTGATGGTTTCTAGGAATAGGAATTATTTGTGATATTTATTTCATTTTCCATATTTCTGTGTGTCTTCCCAAAATTCTGCAGTGAGGATGTATTGTTTATATTTTTAGAAAATAACTTTAAAAAATTCTTGGTGACTTCAAGATTGTATTCTGTTGGTGGGCTTCCATCTGACCTGAGACTTCCTGGAAGAGATTAGAATTGACTATTATGAAGCTCTTTTGCTTCTAAAATGAAAAACAAATAGGTCTGAAACAACTGCATGAATAGGCCTCCTAAGTAGGTGGAGACGCCTTCATTTATGCAAGGTGAGCTAAGATTGCTGAAATGACAGCCTTCCAGGTAGGAATTCTGCCACGGGGCCTAAAAGTCCACTAGCACTATAAGACTTTGCGGGATACTTTCCAAGTACTTTAACAAAGAACCGAGTCAAAATGAATTGATACTTGCTATCACAGATAATAATAATCTTAACAACAACAATGGCAAATGCTTACTTTCACCTGATGTTCCTCTCATGCCAAGCTCTGTTCTGCATTCCTCATATGCTAATTTATTTTATTAATGATGATTAGATGAATGAGCTGAGAGAAAGGATTCAGAAAAAATTTGGGTCTCGTCCCTCTGATTTTCTGTTGGTGGGCTTCCATCTGACCTGAGATTTCCTGAAGCAGATTTGGAATAGACTAGTATGAAGCTCTTTTGCTTCTAAAATGAAAATTAAATAGATCTGAAACAACTGCATGAATAGCCCTCCTAAGCAGGTGGAGACACCTTCACTTATGCAAGGGAACAGATCTTTAATCTGTAAAAGCAGCAAAATGCTGTTCTTTTGCGTTGAGTTTATCAGAGGAGTGAGGCGGGGGGTGAAGTGAGATTATGTAGGTGAACCAAACTCTCTTATGGCCTCACTCATTCAACAAACGTTACCATGTATTTAGCTTAATCCTAATTTTGCACCCTTCTCTGGGGGATATACAGCTCCCCCATTCTCCAGTGATCCTGAGACTTTCCACCAGAGGTATGTGTCCCAAATGAGACCGGAGACTCTGGGGAAGACCGCGGGTGAGCAGTCTCTTCATTCGGATCACAGATGCAGGCATAGGATACATCCTGTAGAGCTCACATTTGAGAAGGAGGCAAAGCAGATCTGAGAGAGGGAGAGACCACAGCAGCCTGCAAATGTGGAGTCGGCTGGGTTTAAACCATCCTCCCTCCAGGAACCCTCAGTTGCATGAGCCGTTACATTTGTTTTTGTCTCCTGATGATTGTACCTGAAAAAGCCTATATGACTACGTGAAATGAAAGCTGAAAGGAGAGATCAAAATATTAGCATGGATATAAGTTTATATTTATTTTCCTGTTCTTTTTTCCCTGTATTTTTAGAAGTATTTATAAAGATTTTTTTATTTTTGTGATGAGAAAAAAACAAAATGTAAATGTTTTTAAAGGTTGTATTTTGATACCTGCGTGGGACACACACTGTTCCTCAGCACAGCTGGGACTACAGGATAAGAATGTTAAGGCTCTGCCACCTCCAGCTGGGCATGGCCTCAGAATTTCAATATGGCACTCCTATCGACTGAATGTTTGTGTCCCCCTAAAATTCATATGTTGAAACTTAATCCCCAAGGTGATGATATTTGGAGTAGGGCATTTGAGAGGTGATTAGGTCATAAAAGCAGGGCTCTCATGAGTGGGATTAGTGCCCTTATAAAAGAGACCCTAGAGAGATCCTTGTCCTTTCTACCATGTGGGGACACAGCGAGAAGATGGCTGTCGAAGAACCAGGAAACAGGCCCTCCTCAGACATGGGATCTGCAGGTGCCTTGATCTTGGGCTCCCCAGCCTTCAGAACTGTCAGAAATGAATTTCTGAGTTTTGTGTAAGCCACCCCGTCTAGGGACTAAGGTGCTATCTCCTGTCCTCAAATTTAGAAATTAGAGTTCTGCCAGTTCCATTCTCAGCCTCTACTTAGCAGTCCTCAAATATCTGTGTTTGCACTGTTCTTCCCATTTCTAACCTGCCCTTGGTGCCTTGTGTTTGTGTTGTTTGTTTGCCTATACCTCTCTTTCACCTGGGAGCTCCCAGAGAAGAGGTATGAGGCCATCACTCCTGTTTGCTGAATCCCATAGTCTGGCTTACATACCACCCATTCCAACCACCCTTGTCTTCTATTGTAGAAGCTGGAAAGCCAAATGCTTTATCTCCCAGCTTTTCTTACAGCCAGGACTGGCTAAGTACCTGACGTTGGGAGAAGCCTCTGGAAATGCTTTCATTCCCAAATGAAAGAGCAAAATCTTAAGAAGAAAAAATCATTTGTCTTTCTGCCCTGCCCCTTTCTTCTTGTCTGTAATGCTGATTGTTCTAACTATAGTGTGCACACAGTAGCTGTATAATCCATGAGGCACCAAATGCAAGGAGAAAGCCAATACCCTCAAATGGCAGGAAATTCGAGGGTGGACCTTGAGTCTCCACCAGCAGCACTGAGAACATATATTGGCCCTCAACTACCTGCCACTGGGCTTCTTGCATTGGGACATACATAAATCCTATTTCCTTTCACAACTGTGGTAATTATTTCTGCTACAGGCTGCAGATCCTCTATCTACTGATACTGTATGAAGGAATGAGGGGCCCTAGGTGAACAAGGGGGGATGTGTAAAGGACATTGGGAAGGTCTCAGCATTGAATTTGACCCAGTGCCCCTGGTCAAGGGCTGATATTCATGGTGTCCCTGGACTTACAGAGGCTTGGTGAAGAAGATGGCTTGCCAAAGAACACACAATTGAGCACTGGCAAAATCAATACACACTCTTTACTTTGTTCTATAATGTCTCTTTTACAAGCGTGTTGCAATGTGCTGGGCATACACAAGGCACCCCCTTCATTGCCTAGCTAAATAATAATAGCAGAAATAAAAGAAGTGTTGCTTGACTGGGAAGTCACCTTTCTTTAAGTGGCCACAATGGAATTGAACACATCCCAACATGCTTTATATAAATGCAACATCAATTCCCTTTCTCCCCTGTTCAACCCTCAGAGTTTCTGGACATCACCAGTGTTATTGATTCTTCACCCAATGCAAATGTAGATGGGTTGTGTCACACTCCAAGGAAATGCCACTTGAGGAAAGAGAACAATAAGGCTGATTATTCACATTACAAAGGAGTCCAGGTTAGTGCACTGGGAATAATTGGTTGCAGGAAATGAATGACTATAGAGAGGCAATGTGGCTTGGTGGAAAAAGTCCCAGGCTCTGAGATAGGTCTGTCTCTTACTATGTGGGGAACCTTTCCATGTTCTTAATAGAAAAATAATAGAAGTAGCAATATTGGTCATGGGGGTAGCGATAGTATTAATAACAATGACAACAATGATGATGATATTTAACCTTCTTGGGTTGTTGCTTTGTGAACCACTTGAAATGAGTGGGGGAATAAAATCCCAAAAACAAATAAACAAGCAAACCTAGAAGAGCTCTCTACCACGGTTGTTATGGAAATAAGTATTAGCTATTAAGATGACAGTTATGGGAAGCTCTCAAACAAGAAGAAAGAGAAAGTGCTTTGAAGAAAATTAAATATGTCATGGGAAGCTTTCTACCTGGAGCATCAACAGGGTGATACTGGATAAAGAGAATTTGACTGAGAAAATGTTCCTCTCTGTTCCTCTCTCCCAAGCTCTGTCTGCCTTTGCTCATGGACACCACCTCTGTGCTCTTTCACACTGTCTTTGAGTTGTTCTGTTATGGTCCAGGGAGAGTCTTCTTTTCTCCAGGGACATACAGAGAATTCTGATTTTCAAAAAGTCCGGAGAGACAAAAGGATGCTTTGTTATCAGTATGAAATGGGCTGATGAAAAATCTTTTTCAAATAAACTTCCCTTAACCCCTCCTGATTCAGGAGGCAACTGCTCATAATGGAACTGTGGCTGTCATCATCTTGAGGGCAGAAACCACACCTGCATTCTCAGAACAGCGTCTAACGTATTTATGGAAGGAAGGAAGAAAGGAAAAGATAGAAGGATGGAAGAGGTGAAGGAGAAAAGGAAGGAATTTCAGTTGTTGGGACAGGAAAATGTCTGAGAACTCCAGGTTTAGAAGCAGTATCAATTATCATCTTGTGAACTTGATTGAGCTGGAGCAGAGACTGGGATTCTGTTCCTGGCTCCATCACTCATTACCTATGTGACCTTGGCCAAGTCACCTTCCCTGCTCAGAGTTGCTGCCACTTTGGGAGTGGCTCCAAAAAAAACCAAAATAGATGTGACAAATCACCTCACTTTACATTCCAGGTCCAGATGTGGTCTCATAATGTGATCATCACAATAATAGCAAGATTTGTCCTTATGCATCCTTTGATGCTGACAAAAATTGGCATGGAAAAGAAGACTTCTTGTCAAGGAAAGTTCAGGTACTGGACCTTCAGGCTTCTCAATGGGCCTGTTGGCCTTCCGAGAACATCTGTGTAGCAAATAGTCTTGGCAAGAGATAGATAGTGTTTCTCTCCAGAGTAAATGGCAGCCAGACTTAGTGACTATTATGAAAGATTCAGGTTCCCTAAGTTTGGGGTTTCTCTACTGGCATGCACCCAACTGTGGGTGCAGGTGTCACCTGGTCCTCTTTACTTTGCCTGTGGGAATCAGGAAATGGTGCAAAAATGATGATGCTTGGATTATGTGTCCATCGCCTGAGTAATAATCTGTCCTGTACCCCTGATCTAGGAGTTGTGTTTCTTCCACAGCATCCAGGAAACTGTACCAGGCTAACTAGTTTGTCTGTCAATAAGGTAAAACCTCAGACCCATCACAGTTTTTGACAACTATAAGTCCACGTTATGGATAAGCACCGTGTGTCAGATCACAAAATAGGAGCTGTATGTTTAGCAACACAGCCGATTACTGATCAGAATGGTTGAACTAACAATTTCCCGGAGTTGCATGTCACTGCCCAACAGTACTGATGAGGAAACTGAGGATTGGAGAAACAAAGGTCTTCTCCTTCCCAGAGTTCTTAGGATAGGGTATGGAAGGGCTGGGGTTTGACTGAGGTTTGTCTGGTTCTAGAGCCCACATAGTATGTGCCCCAAACTGGAAACCCTCCAAAGCTGCGTGCACCTGTGGGGAGGTGGCAGATAGACCTTGGAAGAACCTTCCCTTTCACAGCCACAGAGAGATTGGGGGGCATGGTGGGAGCTGCGTGGGCTTCACGTTGTGCAGACCTGGGATGCAGTCCTAGCCCAGCCCCTGAGCAGCTCTCTCATTTGTGAGATGGGATGAAAACAGTGCTCACCTCACACAGTAGCCATGAGGCTTAACTAGGATAAAGTGAACAAGTTCCTAGCAAGACGCCTGTCAAGAGCCAGAAGTAACAATAGTTCTTCTTCTAATAAGGCACTTTTCCTAGGCTAGCAATTACAACCATGCACTAGAATGATGGAGAACCAGCTCTGGGGTGCACAGTGCAACACGATCTGCTAAGAGATAAGAAAACCGAAGTTCAGGGAGAGGTGAGATTCTCTCAGGTTCACACTGCGTGTTAGTACCTGGGTCTGGACAGGACTGTCTCTCCCAGGTTAGTCAGTCCCTGAACCTCCCACCCCTCCCTGCTGTCACTGCTTAATGTCCCCACCTGCCTCTGTAGTCCCTGTCCACACCGGTCAAAAGGAGCCGGCCACCTCTTTCAGGAATCCGTTGCTTCTCTATTTAACATCTTTCTCTTGCACCCGAGTAAAGCTCCAGGGGCAGGCCATGCCTGTTGATGTCTGCTGCATCCCAGCCCCAGCATGGTGCCTGGCACAGAGTGGGGCTTGATGCATTCTTGCGTAAAAGCTACAAATGAATACACACATGCATGCATGAGTAAGAAGCTCTTTGAGGCATACCACAGGCTTTCAGGAAAGGTAAGGTCAGGAAAAGGGGAGACGTAGCAAGTAAGAAAGGGCAGCAAGGAGATGAGAAAAGGGTGTAGAACCTTGCTGTGGCCTCACTGTGGGGCTGCTGGTGGCACTGAAGACAGCAGGGTCCCCAGGTGGAGTGGCCAACCCAGGAAGACAGTGCCATCCTTATAATCCTTTTCTGCCCTGTTGAGAAACCCCTTCACATTTATTCAACAAAGGGAGGCATGTTTCTGGGCCAGAGCCCAGGAACTGGTGAGGGAGAGGGTGAGGGGGCTGGACAAGTGGACAGAGGGCAGCCCAGCAGGTGGTCACAGCATGAGGCACCTGAACTGTTGATGCAGGTCAGGGGAGCTTCTCAGAACAGGGGACCCTGTTGGAATCGTCTTTACAGAGAAGGAGGGACCCAGCTTCAGGCTCTCTTAGGGTCCAGAACGAGCCACGACAATGCCAGCTGCTGTGATCACCCTGTTATGCCCAACTGGGCCAAGGCCCTTCCTGCTCTGCATCAGTCATACGCGAAGCCATGTCTGATGCCCCGGCATTGTCTTAATGTATACAGCGAGCCTCTCAGGCTGTTGGGAGCACAGACTCCTGAGTGGAAAGGGCCCGAGTTCAAATCTAAGCCATACCAGCACCGATTGTGAACTGCACATCACTTCACCTGTCTGAATTTGAGTGTTTTTGTTTGCTAAATTGGAAAAATGCAAGTACTTGTACATTTTTGACAAAAGTGAGTTAATCCATGGGAGTCACTGTTATGGCTGCTGTTATTTGTGGGTTTTTTTTTTTCTGGTTTTATGCTTTCTGTGTTCATATCTCAGGCAAGTTTTGGTGGCCTCTCTTCCTTAGCATAGACGTACTATTCCAACCTCATGATTTGTGGCTTTTTCCTTCTCGATTTGCATAGTAGAAGCTGAACAAATGAGACCCCTGCTCTCTGAGGCCTCAGAGAAGCTGTTGGCATTGCCATCCTTCCAGCTCCATGTCTGGGCAGTGCCTGCTTCCAGCAGGATGGTGTGATTGGTTCCCAAGCAACTCTGCAGCCTGGCTCTGTGATTCTATAACAGCTGGTGATTATCAGTGGGGAGGGGAGTTTCCATCTTAAGCAGGAGGCTTAAGGCAGGACAAGCGTAGCCTGTCAGCTTGTTTATTTACATGGCAAATTGCATTTTCTACTTCATTAGCCACCCCGCTGCACCCAGAAGCTTCCGCTGAGCACTGGCTCTGACCAGGGCTCAGAGTGCTTATGGTCCAGGACTGGAGGAAGATGGGCTAGGGGTGGGGTCTGGGGGTCACTGCCAACTCAGGAGGCATCTGTAGAAAGAGGACTGGCTCTGTGAACAGGGACAAAGGGTGCTGAAAACCATGGGCTTTTCCAACATATGCTTTATTGGAAATGAAAGTACTCCTACGTCTATATGAACCTGTGTACATTTCTTTTCTTCTCTGAGTCACACTATTTTCATCTACAAAACATAAGTTCCTCCAAGGTTGTTGTGATTTACATGTTCACAAGTGATGCTTATGAGCGAATTTCTGTAAACTCCAAGTTCAAATGCAATGAGGGTGGGTGGCGAAGGAGAATATCTATGGTTTGAATGATTTTGTCCTCTCCCAAATTCATGTTGGAACTTAATCCCCAGTGTACAGTGTCGGGAGGTGTGGCCTTTGGGAGGTGATTGAGTCATGAAGACTCCGCCCTCATGAAGGGCATTAGTTGCCCTAATTAAAGAGTTCTATGGAGGGAGTCCAATCCTTTTGCCCTTTCGCCTTCTGCCACGTGAGGACACAATGTCCCTCCCTTTTGCAGGACTTAGCATTCAAGGCGCAGTCCTAGAAGCAGAGACCAGAACCTCACCAGACAACAAAACTGCTGGCACCTTGATCTTGGACTTCCCAGCCTCCAGAACTGTGAGAAATAAATTTCTGTTCTTTATAAATTATGCAGTCTGTAGTATTCTGTTATAGCAGCACAAATGGACTAACATAGGAACAAAGCTCTTTTTGTCTCATCACAGCTGCCTGAATCCATTTTGGGGAAGACAACCACAATGCAAAAATTCTCTGTGCCTCAGTCTATCCACCTTCAAAATGGGAGCAGTAATACCCACTTCCAAAAGTGCCGTGAGAATGAAATGGGATAGTGTGCATAAGTCTTCCGAGTCACTCTCTGGCACCTGAAAGATGTTCAGTTCTCTGAGCCTCAGTTTCCCTCATTTGTCAAATGGTGAGGTTGAAGGTTAGATGGATAAATAAAGTCTCTTTTTCTTATACCTGATATTATCAAATTGGCAAGGCCTAGAGCAGCTCCAACATTAGCTTCTCCCAGGTTCCCTTGGCTCTGCTTCATAACGGATCCTGGTATGGTGTGAATGACACCAACACTTCTGAAGTGCTTCCTGGAATGCAGACTTCATGTGCTCTGTGTGCTGCCTCACTTATTCCTTATAAAGGCGCGATGAGTCAGGGTGTCGATCATCCCATTTTACGTACGAGGAAAGTGAAAGGCAGGAGGGTGAAGTGTCTTGTCCACATTCACATCGCTGGGAAGTGACAACGTTGAGATTTTGTCTTCAGATCCTGGGCCCTCATGCGCAGCCCTGAGTTGTCAGTAGAAGCTGGACTGCCCTCCAGTCCTTCCCTGGGCAGCTGTTGTAACTGGAGGAGCCCTGAGGGCTGATCCAGCCCAACAGTCTGCAAGGTGAGTGTGCACTGGTCTGGGCTGAATGGAGACTGTTGAGGGTGAGGATAGCTTCTCAACATCTCACCTTCTCAACGTCTGTAAGCACGCTTCAAAAGTGACCCATGTGATGTATATGGGCTGTCAGCTTTCCTCCCCTTCCTTGCCTTCTCGAGAATTCTGTTCCTGCTTCATGGAAGAAAAGCATACTTCTCCTTCATCCTGAATCCAGCCTCTGGAGCATTGAACAAAGGGAGGAATTCTGAGTGCCAAGCAAAGGAGCTTCTGTGAGAAATATTGAAGATGGCGATACCTTATTTCATGCCGGCATCAAACATATGCAAGGGCACATCTCAGTTCTCTCTCTCTCTCTCTTCCTCTTTTTATCTATTTATCTCCTTTCTGTTTATCTGCTATCATCTTCTCTCTCTACAACTTTTCATTTATCCATCCACATGTGCAACCATCCATCTCTCTTAAAATTTGATTTCAGAAATGAGAAGCCTAACAGAGCTTGTGTATTAACACATCAACTTAAATTTTAAAATGAAGTCAGACTTTGCTGCCAGTAAGTTGGGTTTGGTTGATGGGTTTGACAATAAAGACTGGCTTTGCCAATTAAGCTACATGACAGATATCTTTAAATAAGTTAAATCTGAACTCCGAGGTTTTCATGCCATGGAGTTAAAGCACTTTTACAACACTCCGGAACTGCACTGTCCAACATGATAGCCACCAACCACAGGTGGCTACTGAGCACTTGAAATGTAGCTAGTCAAAACTGAGATGTGCTGTAAGTGTAAAATGCACACTGGATTTCAAAGATTTAGTGTGAAAAAAAAATGTCAAGAAGCTCATTGATATTTTTTATATTGACCACATGTAGAAATGATAATATTTTGAATATATTGAGTTAAATAAGATGCATTATTAAAATTAATTTCACCTGTTCCTCTTTTACTTTTTAAATTGTGGCCACCAGAAAATTTAAAATTGTGTATGACATTCTCATTGTATTTCTATTGGATAGTACTGTTTCAGAAATACCTCATTTGAAATTATTTACGTGTATGACAAATTTTATGTGTCTATTTATAATATCATGGTGGTCCACGTTCTTCAAAATTCTCAGAATATACAGACAAAGATTTCAATTTTTTACGGGTGAGAAAATTTTGGCCTAGAAAAGAAGCATGACATCTAATTTTGTGGCTTTGTGAGAATTCTATAACGAGCACAGAAGATTCACTTGTGACCTATTGAGTCTTGACAAAGACAGGGACATTGACCTTAATAAAGTTTCCACAAAGGTTAAAGAAGGCTTTCCCTTGGAGAACACATCGCTTGTCTGTGCTCTGAAACCTTCTAAAATTTGCCAACTATTGAGAAGCTGTCTGTCCTTTGGCCATGCCCCTCCCTCTCTCCCACTGCAGGTAGGAAAGAGAATGTGGGTTAGGGGAAGATCGTTTGCCGGGAGACAAGAGGGTGGGAAGAGGGTGAGTCTGGCTCTGTTTCCAATCAGTGACCTGCTGAGTGACCTTGAGAAGTCCTTTCTCTCTGAGTCCCAGTTAGACGATTTGGAAAGAGATAACATTAAACCCCGCTGATTTACACACTCCCTAGATCTCGGATATGGTCTAAATGTTTGTGTGCCTCTAAGAAACATATGATTCATATGCTGAAATCCTAATCCCCAAGGTGATGGTATTTGTAAGTGGGGCTTCTGGGAGGTGATTAGGTTATGAGGGTGGAGTCCCTCACCAATGGAATTAGTGCCCTTATAAAAGAGACCTCAGGGAGATCCCTTGTCCTTCCTGCCATGTGAGGTTATAGCAAAAAGACAGCCATCTAGGAAGTAGAAACTGTCACCAGACACTAAATCTGACAGTGCCTTGATTATGGACTTTGAGAAATAAATTTGTTTTTCCTTAAACACTTTTTTGCTCATTAATTTTTATATTGACTACATGTAGAGATGATAGTATTTTATATATATATATAAAATTAAATAAAATACATTTTTAAAATTAATTTCACCTGTTCCTCTTTTACTCTTTAAATTGTGCCTACTAGAAAATTTAAAATTACAGATGACGTTCTCCTTATATTTCTAATGGATAGCACTGCTGTAGAAATACATTGGTTTATTTTAGAAATGGAGTATGTTGCCCAGATTGGCCTAAAACTCCTGAGCTCAAGCAATCCCCCCCTCTCAGCCTCCAGAGTGGCTGGAACTACAGCTGGCACCCAGCTTCAGTTTTTTTTTAATAAGCCACCCATCCTATGACATTTTTTGTATAGCAGTCTGAATGGGATAAGACAATTTTTAAGTGACTTTGTTACAAACAGTGACATTCTATGACTTGTTACCTGTTTCCTCCTCTATGTGAGAGCATAATATTCCCTCTTGCCTCCTGGGGCTGCTGGGAGGATTGATTTTGTCAATATATCACTTTCTTAGAAATACATTTGATCAATACATAATACACTTAGTCAATACATCACTTTCTTAGAACAGAACGTGGCCCATGTGTGAAAATGTGTTTGCTTTTTCATGAAGTCCTCTCAAGTCCGTGAAGACACAATTGTCCCATTTTACAGATGACAATGCTGTGCTTAGCCTCAGAGAGATGCAAGTCCATTCAGCCTGCCGAAGCTGAAATGGGTCAGGATTTAACCTCAGAACCTCAGAACCTCAGTCCACTCTCATGGATTCTTTTTTTTAAATCATGGTAAAATATATGTAACATAAAATTCACCATTTAATAATTTTAAGTGTATAGTTCAATGGCATTAAGTATATTCACATCGTAGTGAAATTATTAACACCATCTATCTCCAGAAATTTTTCCTGTGCAAAACTGAAACTCCACACCCATTAAACAACTCTCCTTCCCTCCTCTCCAGCCCCTGGTAATCGCTGTTTCATTTCAGCTACTGCGAAGTTGATTGCTCTAGGAGCTTCATGTGAGTGCAGTCATACTGTATGTGTTCCTTGGGATAGGCTTATTTGCCTAGCATCATGTCCTAAAGATCTACCCATGTTGTAGCATGCATCAGAATTCCCTTCCTTTTTAAGGCTGAATGATATTCTATTGTATATATCACCCCCGTGTTGTTTATACTTTCATACTTTACAGACACTTGTGTTGTTTCCACCTTGTGCTTATTGCACATAGTGCTGTCTTGAACATGGGTATAAAAACATCTGTTTGAGTTCTTCCAGTTACTTTGTAGATATATCCAGAAGTGGGAGTGCTGAATCACATAGTCATTCTGTGTTCTAGAAGCTGCCATACTGTTTTCCACAGCAGCTGCACCATTTTGCCCACTAACAGTGAACAAAGTGTCCATCCAATTTCTCCACATACTCACCAATTAAACCCAGTTCAGGGCCTCTCCATGTGAGGGCACATAGCAATTCAATGAACTCTGGCTGCTCAGCAAGTGGTGGGCTGTGGTGACTACCCCAGGAGCCTGTCAGCCACTGGGATGGCCCTTCCAGGCTGTTGGGATGATTGGAGCCCAGAGCCATGTGTGAAAATCGAGACATTAAAGTCTGGAGTCACCATGCAGATTTCTAAGGCCAGAGAGAAATATTAATACGTGCTTCTGTCTCCTCGCACAAACTCAAGGCAACTAGAAAATTCCTGATCCCTCCTCCAAAGCCTGGTCTTTATGTAGTCTTCCCATTTGGGTAAACGGTACCTTTACTTAGCCAGGAGATCAAGTCAAAGCCTTGGAGTCACATGACCCATCTGTTTCTCTCACACCCAAGCCCTGTCCATCAACAGGCCTTGTCGGCTCTAGCTTCATCGTCTATCCATAACATGATCATTTTTCTTCTCTATGCCCAGAGCAGCCTGGTCCATGCCAACCTGGTCTATGCCATCCTTATTCCCCACCAGGGTCACAATGAGGCCAGAGAGATCCTCTCAAAACCCAGGACAGCTTAGAGTGTTCACTTGCTCAGACTCTCCAGAGCTGTCCCTCTCACCAAGGTCAAAGACAAAGGAAGCCCTCACCATAGCCCACAGGACTGTGGGGTCTCCTCCCTGGCCTAGTGATTTTTCCTAACTCTCTCTCATGCTCTCACCTCCCCCCACAGCCTTTGCAATGGCTGTTCCCTCTAAGAATGCTCTTTTCAGGCCGGGCGCGGTGGCTCACGCCTGTAATCCTAGCACTCTGGGAGGCCGAGGTGGGCGGATCATTCTGAGCTCAGGAGTTCGAGACCAGCCTGAGCAAGAGTGAGACCCCATCTCTACCAAAAAATAGAAAGAAATTAATTGGACAGCTAAAAATATATCTAGAAAAAAAATTAGCCGGGCATGGTGGCTCATGCCTGTAGTCCCAGCTACTTGGGAGGCTAAGACAGCAGGATTGCCTGAGCCCAGGAGTTTGAGGTTGCTGTGAGCTAGGCTGACGCCACAGCACTCGCCCCAGGCAAGAGAGTGAGACTCTGTCTCAAAAAAAAAAAAAAAAGAATTAGTAAACACAACTAAGTGAGCATCCAATTTAAGAAGATGGAAAAATAACCAAATTGCTCCCATAAAAAAAGTAGAAGAAATAAGAAAAAGGAAAAAACTAATGAATAAGAAACAAAAACAAGGCAAGAGCTGATTTTCAGGAAGGCTAAAAACAACAGAAAAACCTGCAATGTCTAGATAGCAGGAGTAGAGAAAAGAAATTATTTTAAAAAAATCATAAACTTATAATTTAGAAAGCTTACAAATAAAATAATATAGTGTTGGTATGGGATATTTAAAAAATCAAGGGAACAAAATAGTATTCAAAATTAAATATATGTGCACAATACACAAATACAGAAATTTAAATTATAATAAAGGTGGTGACATTTTTTATCAGTGGGGATAATTAGAGATACATCTATAAAATATTAAGTAGAAGTCCTGCCTCACACCACATATAAAAACAAATATTAATTAATTTATTTATTTTGAGATAGGGTCTCACTACTGCCTGGCAGTGGTGTTATCAGAGCTCACTGCAACCTCAAATTCCTGGGCTCAAGCAACCCTCCTTCCTGCCTCACCCCCCCCCAAGTAGCTGGGACTACAGGTGCGTGCCACCACACTGGGCTTATTTATTTTTTTTAGAGACAGGGTCTATTTGCTCAGGCTGGTCTTGAAGTCCTGACTAGCCTCAAGTGATATGCTTGCCTCAACCCCCGAAAGTGGTAGGTAGGGTTGAAGGCAGAAACCATTGAGCCTAGCCTGATTAAAAATATTTAAAAGAAGAAACAAGGGCATCAAAAAAAGACATAAAAGAAGCCATTAAAAAAAATTCTCCTTAGAGCTGATAATGTCAAAATGTTTAATTTCTGTGTGATAGAATACAACATATACAATTAAAAGACATGTAACAGATTATGAAAAAATATTTGTAACATGTTTAAAATACAAAAGACTATCATCCATACTCAAATATTGCTTACAAATCCAAAATATACAAATAACTCAATAGAAAAACAGGCAAAGTATATGAATAAACAATTCATAGAATAAAATACGAGGTCTGTCCGGAAAGTTTCCAGCCATTCTTAAAGTAATATATAATAGTACATGGCTGGATACTTTCTGGACACACCTCATATGGTCAATAAATATACAAAAAGTTCCACTTTACTCATAAATAAAGACAGGCTAATTAGGAGATGCACTTTTTTGGTCAATTATATTGGTGGTGGGGGAAGAGGTAGATAATCCCAGTGTTGGCAAGAATGACAAGAAATGAGCATTCTCTTATACTCTTGATGTGAGTATAAATAGGTATAGCCTTCTAGGAAGTGTCCAGCAAGGATTTAAAATGTCCAGCAGAGGAGTGGGGCTAAAAACTAAAATAAAATATCCATATGTAATTTGAGCAACAAAATTAATAATAAATAGCAGATTAAAACACACAGAATAGGCTGGGTACAGTGGCTCATGCCTGTAATCCCAGCACTTTGCAGGCCAAGGTGAGAAGATTGCTTGAGACCAGGAGTTCAAGATCAGCCTGGTCAAGATAGCCCTGTCTCTATAAAAAATAGAAAAATTAGCCACGCATGGTGGGACACATCTATAGTCCCAGCTACTGGGAAGGCTGAGGCAGGAGAATTGCTTGAGCCCAGGAATTTGAGGTTGCAGTGAGCTATGATGACACCACTGTACTCTAGCCCAGGAAACAGGGCAAGATCCTGTCTCAAAAATAAAACAAAACCCACACAATAAAAGAAATATATTCATGAGTCTATAATGTTATAAATAAATACTTGAATAAATAGTGAGGGAATAAGATTTTGATTAATAAATGTAATACCTGTTTCAGGGAAGAATCATCAATGGATGCTTAAAATAAGTCAGTGAAAGTAAGATGAGAAACAGGATTATTTACATAGTCAAAGTTCTTCCCCACAAGATTCTTATTAACTACAACAGGAAAAACAGTAGCTTTACAGTGGAGTAACTTTGCAGACACAACCTTAATCAAGTGACCCAAGTTAACAGTGCCAGCAATGACATGGCAACGTCATGTGTCTCCTGGTTTAATACACTGAGAAGGGTACAACATTAGTTCTGAGATATTCCTACCCAAAATTCATAAACTAAGTTTAATCATAAAAAAAAATCAGGCAGAGAGAAATTTCAGAATATCCCATAAAATAATTGGCCAGTACTCTTTAAAAAGAATCAAGGTCTTAAAAGCAAAGAAAAATTGAGGAATTATTCAAGATTAAGGGAAATCAAAGATATATGACAACTAAACGCAATGATCCTGGGCTGGATCCTGGTCTAAAAGGAGGACATTAGTAGGACAACTTAAGAAATTTAAATAAGGTCTCTAGATTAGCTAATAGCATGGTATCAGTGTGATTTCCTAGTTTTGATCATTGTACTTCAGTTATTTTAGATTTAGTATCTGGAGAAACCAGGTGAAGATGATACCAGAATTTCTTGTACCAGTTATGTAATATTTTTGTAAGCCTAAAATTATTCCAAAATGGAAAATTAAAAAATAAAGTAAATTTTTTAAGGTCTATATAAACCCTGACCCATAAATTCAAATTCTGGAAGCTATATCACAGAAATAATTGCATGTACGAATGTTTGCTGAAGCATTGTTTAGAAAGGTTATAAACTGGAAATTTATACTGACCCCAGAATAGGCTAATTCTATTCTAATCACATTTTTTTCCCTCTGACTTTTCTCCATTAAAACATTTTCTAAATTCTAGTGACCTGCAAAGCAGAGAAATTCATCCCTTTTTCTACTTACTGGTGCACATCTCAGCTAAATCTGCACAGATGTGCTAATGATTTTTTTTTTTTGCCTTATCTTGTACAGCTGGAGCCACTAACTCACTATAGTATTTAATTTTCTACCAATGTTTTTAACATAGGACGTTAACTCTTAAATGTTTTCAAAATAATTATTTATTAAAACTCCCAAAACAAATTGATATAAGAAAAAGCTATCAAGATACTGACAAATTATAACAACCACTTCTATTTGATATCTCTTCTATTGAGAATTAGTAAATAGTTCCATTAATGTGGAACTGACTTAGTTTGGACTTTGACTACCCTTATTCTGCTACTGTCATCAGCATTTCTGTTACTAATCTTTTAAAAACTATTTTTGTTTCCACCTTCCCCCTGTTTAATCTATGACATACTTATAAAACACATTAATGGTATAAATTATTTATTGGCCTAAGATTTTTATTTAGGAAAAAACATAGTGTAATCGTATCTTCTATAGTGGAATTTCTTACTTAAGCTAAGAAAAATTAAAAATTGCAAATGGAAGTTACTAGATAAAATTCCACTTTTTATTTTTTGATTCAAGATTCACTTAAAGTAGTATTGGGACATTAACACAAACACCTATTGTAACATATAACTATGTACAAATATTATTCCAATTAGCTACTTTACCTGTTTTCTTGACAATAAGATGGGTGGTGTCGCAGTACATCTTGCAAGAAACGGTCCATCAGACTAGTGCCACTCATCTGATTTCTACTCACTCTGATCATGCTTCTGTGCTGAGCACTGAACAAATGCTATAAAGAAAAAAAGAAACCGAATATTTTTAAGTGGGTAATTCTCATTAGTGGTGAGAACTTCACAAAATGGACTCATTTATATATTCCTGGTAGGATTATACTAATAGTTTTTCTATAAAGCAATTCTGAAATATCTAAAAGCCATAAAATTATCTTTCCCTTAAATATAGTAATGACATTTCTCTACATATATCCTAAGGAAATCATCTTAAATGTGGATGATTAATGCAAAAAAAGATATTATTACAGCATAGTAACAAAAAACAGAAAACCCTCTGAGTGTCTTAACAGTAAAATCCTTTAATTATAATATGACCTAAGATGTATTACTATGCAGCTATTTAAAATTATATAAAGACATTTTTTCTGGAGGTATAGTTGTTGCTGAATACAAAGAATTTTCAAGTAACATGGAAAATTTTTTATATAAAGAAAAAAAATGGAGGATGCAAAAATCACATGTATGATTTTATCTCAAACTACAATTTAAAAATGCATAGAGGCCAGGCGCGGTGGCTCACGCCTGTAATTCTAGCACTCTGGGAGGCCGAGGCGGGTGGATTGTTTGAGCTCAGGAGTTCGAGACCAGTCTGAGCAAGAGCGAGACCCCGTCTCTACCAAAAATAGAAAGAAATTAATTGGACAGCTAAAAATATATAGAAAATATTAGCC
>CAUYSK010070752.1:0-16763 GCA_963575035.1 Avahi laniger
GACTACCTAATCAATAGAATCAAGGGCTTGGAAAAGGAAGAGCTAACCAATCCAAACCCAAATAGAAGAAAAGAAATAACTAAGATCAAAGCACAATTAAATGAAATTGAGAACAAGAAAACTATACGAAAGATCAACAAAACCAAAAGTTGGTTTTTTGAAAAGATAAACAAAATTGACACCCCTTTGGCTAGATTGACCAGAATCCAAAGGGAAAGGTCTCTAATAAACTCAATCAAGAATGAAAAAGGAGAAGTCACAACAGATGCCACGGAAATACAAAACATTATTTTCAATTACTACAAAAACCTTTACGTCCAAAAACTATATAACGAGGAGGAAATGGACAAATTCCTGGAAACATACAACCTCCCTAAATTCACTCAGGAGGTAACAGAATATCTGAATAGACCAATCTCAAGCTCAGAAATTGGAGCAGGAATCAAAAACCTCCCAAAACGTAAAAGTCCCGGACCAGATGTCGACACTCCAGAGTTCTACCAGACATTCAAAAAAGAACTCACACCTATACTACAGAAATTATTCCACAGTATTGAGAAAGATGGCATCCTTCCTAACTCATTCTATGAAGCCAAAATCACCTTGATACCAAAGCCAGGAAAAGAGACAACAAAAAAAGAAAACTACAGACCAATATCCCTTATGAATATAGATGCAAAAATCCTCAACAAAATTTTAGCAAATAGAATTCAGCAGCACATCAAAGAAATAATTCACCTGGATTGCAGAGTCTTTAACATCCTCCTCCCTTTGCCTAGAATTTCTTCCCTCCCCCATGTCACCTCCACCTTCCCAACTTTGGTTAATTCTTAGACTCACACACACAGACACACATACACACTCTCTCTCTCCCTCTCTGTCTTACATCAGAACATGGTATTCCCTCTTTTATAGACTCTTACAGTGTCTTTCACTCCGAAGTACTTAGTGCAAATGTAATATTTATTAATTATATAATGATTTTTTTAAAAATGTTTTTCTTCTGGCTTGCCTCTAAGCACCATGACAAGAGGAACTGTGCCTGGCTTCTTGATATCATTGTATTCCCATCGTCCGTTACAGATGCAAAATAAATAGTAAATAAATACTTGCCAAGTGAATGAAAGAGGGAAGGAAAAAGATACATACGATTGGATCTTGTTTTTCTACAGGTTTGCTTTGTCTTTAAAATTTCCATTCGCTTGTTGAATTTCAGGTAGTCCCCAGATTATGGACAGATATGTTCCTAACCATGTCTTTCAGTCAGATCCCTGGTGAAAGGTGCATATATAGTAATAATAATAATAATAATAATAATGATAATACTATAATGGCTCATATGTGGTAATAATAATATATGTAATGCTGTAATGATAATAATACCCCAATACTATACTAATGAATTACATAAACTATTGTGCTCTTTCTTTTAATTCAAACAAACTGAAAATAAAAACAAACTTTACAAAAATTTTAAATAGGTGAAATTTCAAAAAATAATAAAGGTTAACATTCACCTAATGTTACATCAACGTCATGCTTATTAGAAGGGGCATTTTTGAAGCAAGTTAAACTAACAATAATTGGAAGATGATGACGGAAATGGTGCTGGAGAGGATGGAGTGGGTGCTGGAGAGTGAGAATTTGAGTCTGTTGCTGGAGGAGGGGAACTTACCACTGAAGTCAGTTTCTTGAAAAAGGTATCAAAGGTTGTTTGCACAGCCTTTTTTATTTTTTCATCATACATGGCCTTCTAAGCGACTCATGTGCTCACTAAATGCGCAGTAAACCTTTGTAAACCGCTCAATGTTAGGATCTTGCTCAACAAGCTTAGTAAATCCTGCTTTAATTAGACAAAAAGTTTCAGCTAATTCTTTTCTTGTAATCTTTCTTGGCTCTGGATCTTATGATTCTTCTTGTTCTTATGTTTCTATCAGCTGTTTCTCTATCTATGGGACTAGCTGCTAGCATAAAGATGCCGTGCCAAGGAACCACTTAACCCTCATGGGTTTGTTTACATGTGCAAAAGAAACTAGTTCCAGAATTATTAATTTAATTATAAATTATTCTTATGGGGAACATTGGGGGCCCATTTGTAAGTATAGAATACCATAAATTGGGTCATCTGTATGCTGGGGACTGCCTGTATATTAAGTACCTTTTTCCTTTACCTAGATACCCCATCAGAAGTACCAGGCTGCCCCCATAACTTCAAGTCATATCCTCATCACCCCACTCCCACCCCAGAATCCAGGCTAGAGGCAGAGGCCTTCTCTCTGGAAAGGAAAGGCTGAACTGAGAGGCTCTAGATTTGGACCTAGACACAGGGCTGGGGTGAGTCATGGCACCATCATGAAACAGTGGGATTCACTGACGCCTCTCCCCAGCTACCCACTCCCCCACTCAGCTCCCTGACCACTGGCAGTGGGCTTACAACCCCTGACAGAGGTTGGAGGAATCCTCTCTGAACAAATTGGCCTACCCAGTATCTTGACCTTTGAGAGTCCCCACAGAAAGGCCACGTTTGCACCTGGTGATTCATGTAGCCGTGGATCCAACAGCTAACAAATCCTGTCCATGTATACAGAGCTTCCAGTCAAATTCTCAGTAGCTCACTCTTAAATTTGAATAGAGAACAAAGGAGGCATCTAATGTGAAAAAAGCAAAACAACCAAACAGAAAAGAACTTGGAGGATAGTAGGAACACAACAAACAAAAGAAGAAAATATCTATAACAACAAATTTGACATTGTAAAAAGAGATAAGAGAACAAAAAAGGAATATAATTTTTGAAGAATGTTTGAAAAACAGGCTCTTTGAAATTAAACATAGAAAACCAGATATTAAAAATTCAATTGATGGTTTAGAAGATAAATTTGAAAAAAATAACAATATGAAAAGAGAAAAAAGGATAAAGAATAGAAAAGAGGAAAAATGATAAGAAAAATAGAGGATCAATGTAGTATTTGCAGCATACAAATGATAAATGTTCCAGAAAAATAAAAAATTTATTTTAAAGATAACAAAGACAACAGAAAATTATTAAAAAAAAATCAAGCATGAGGCTAGATTAAAACATTTTCTAGAATTTCAGGATCTTGAAGATGAGCTCTCCCAAATGAGGAAATAAACAAAAGAAGAAGGAGACACTGAAAATAGGGAATTCGAGACAGGAGAGAGAAGGCAGTTCCAAGAAAAATGGTGAAGGGAAGTTTTATGACAGCCTTTACAACAACAGCTAAGCAGTAGACTCAGGGAACAATTAGACCAGACTGCAACAGGGACACAAAGATGCCTAGATATGCCGTGATGCCTTACAATATTGAGAGGAAATTTACACTTTTTTTAGGCAGTTTTAGAATAAATAACTGACAGTATATTTCATCAAATCTCAGCTATCATAGATTCTAAAATGTACCATCATTTTATGTATTACTAAGAAATAAAGATGATTTACCAATCAAGCATGAGTAATGTTGTATTTTATATTTATTGAAATTTAGACTTTTATAGACATACATTTATATCACACTCACTGTATATGGCAGAAAGACAATATAAATTGATCAAGGTATTTTGAAACTCCTTTGTCTTTAGAGTTAGGATTTCAGGTATGTTAACATGTGAAAAACAAAAGAGAGAGTGCATATCTTAGAATCCATACACTTTAGTAGGAGCAAAAAAAGCAAAGCAAATGCAAAAACAATGAAAAATAAGATTTTCAAGATAGGAAATGTAATAATAGGACTTCATGTGGCTCAACTGGAATAATGTTTACAGCATTGTCATGTAGAATGACACTGAGACACAAGAAGTATACAAAGTAAAAGTGGGTGTTATTTAAATATTTGCAGTTGTTTCCACTCTACCAAACTTGGAAAATATCAAAAGAATTCAAAATATGATCAGTGAAATAATCCAATCAAGTGATGAAACAACATGATTGTGGGGTTATGGGGACTCAAATCAAACTAGACAATTGATCATTTTTTTTAAAAAAAAGGGCCAACCTTAAAAAAATAATAATTCTAGACCTAAGCCTGGGCCAGGAAGTCTACTGAAGTGGGAATCTCATTGTTTTTTACAAAGAAGTAATTGTTTCCATAGTGTAACAAATTGTCTTTTAACTCTGAGGAGTTTAGCATAAGGTATAAAATAATATATTAAATTTATCCCCAACAAGTACTGAATATCTTTGTTTTAATTTGGTATTTAAGAATTTGACATGCCAACAGATTAGTCCTAACATTCTGGAGTATTTGGTTTTGCCTTGAGGTATTCAGTTGGAAAGTATAAAAGAATTTTAGAAAATATATCAGCCATGTTGGACTGTTTAAAGTAACTGGAGTATCGCCCGTTACTTGGCTGGATTTACCAGGTTTGTTCAAGTTATTGGTTTAGTTTATTAGTCAACAAAATGAAATTAAAAATATAAAATAGGAAATAAAGTTTAAAGTTATTTCAGAATTTTAATGAACTAAATTTATAAATGGGACCAAACATTAAGAAAAGGACCCTTTATAAATGACTATCAATACTAATAGATTATGAATAGAATAATAAAATTTATAAGCTGAACTGAAAAGCTTTAAGTAAAATATTTTAAATATTATAACATTAAGAAATTGAATCATGTTTGAAATCCCAAATAAACACAAATGTTGTTGTAAGTGTATGCAAACAGATGTTTTGAACACACACAAAACTCCCACTGACAGTCCCAATACCATAAATACTGCAATATCAATTTAACCCCAAATTGCTGAATAACTGTATTGGGAAAATAGGAAAGAGTAAGGTTGCGTGGGGGTAGAGGGTGTGGTGGTAGGAGTACTAATTGCTCCTCTTTCAGAGTAGGATTCCATAAAACATGTCTGAGATTGAAAAGTAGAGAAATAATGACATGAGCATATGATTTGGAAATACAGAAGAAAATAACAGAAAAAACAGTTTGAAGAGTTGAAAGGCGTTGCCTCCAGAGAGCCAGAATTAAGAGTGAGGAAGAGCGAGGCAGGCGAACTGCTGTTTTTCATAATAACCTTGTTAAAACAAACAAGCTAAAAACTATGAATATGTATTACTCTGATAAACATAAAAGTTAAAATTTTAAAAAGAAACGGTGAGAAAGTAACTTAGTTTTAAATTCTGCCTACAATGAAATTTTACTCTATTTATCCTCTAAAACTCAAAATTACAATCGTCTTGAGGTTTTCATACCCTTTTCCTACTCCCTTAC
Source organism: Avahi laniger (assembly GCA_963575035.1). Classification (NCBI taxonomy): domain Eukaryota; kingdom Metazoa; phylum Chordata; class Mammalia; order Primates; family Indriidae; genus Avahi; species Avahi laniger. The sequence continues at coordinate 5,237 of CAUYSK010070752.1, forward strand.
CTGGGATTATTTCTACCTTCCTTCCTTCTGTCCAACTTGAACCAAAGCACCTGCAGGCATTTATCATCAGGAGGGCAAATACAGGGAAGCACTTTGCTAAGGAAGAGTTAAACCTTTGATGCAGCTGGAAGTGAATATTTCTATGTGCACGGTTTCAGGACTAGCAGTACAGACATTTGCGCAGTGGAGCCTTAAAACAATCAGAACTACACACTCTCAGCTAACGGCAGATTTTGACAAATTAATAGCAAACCGATTCTCATTTGTACTCAAATCAATACACCCTTAGAAATCAACATCCGTATACCTTCTGCTTGGGCTACTTTCTAAGAACTTACCCACCTGTTAATTCAAATAAAATCTTTTTGATTTTTAAAAAAATCTGTACCCTTCAAACCCACATATGAACTTTTTTCCTTAATATGATTGTTAGCACATTCATTACAAAGTCAGTCTTTTTCCTTCCCACCCTTTAGAAACTTTTTACACTCAGCCAAACCAAAGAGATTTAAATCATTGCAGTCTATTATTTTTAAAGTCACTCTTAACAAATTGAGTAGAATCATGATGTATTTACTCTCACTTATACACATGCCTAGAATTTTCTTCTGCCCTCTGCCTACCTGGCAAGCCTGTTCTTTCAAGATGCAACACAAGTGTAATTTGAAAGTCTTTCTTGATCCCACCAGGGAGAATTAGCCACTGCCCCCCCATTTCACCCTCATTCAGACTTTCATCCTAGAACCTGAGCATCTGGAGAGTTTTACTAGACTCTGGGATCCTTGAAGATGAAGAGCACATCTTATTCATGTCCATATTCTAGGCACACAGCACAATGCCTGGTACACAGCAAATACTCAATAAATAATCTGTGATTGAATGAATGGTAGGAAGTACAATAAATTAGGAAGCAGAAGTCTAATACTAGTTTTGTAGCTTATTAGCCATGGAACCATCTCAGCTTCACTTTCTACTTTTATGAAGTGGGACTCACAACACCTGTGATTTTACAACTACAGAGTGATTGTGATCAAACAAAAGAATGAATATAAAAACACCTTGAAATTCATAAAGATTACACAAAGTATTGTTTTCTTACTTTAGCCATTCATTCAGCAAGTACTTATGGAATACCTCTTGTGTGCTAGGTGTTGTTCTAGGCACTGGGATAGAGCAGAGAATAAAATATAAAATATCCCTGTCCTTGAGGAGCCTAATTTCGGGGTGGTGGGGGAAGAGAGAAGCAGACAGTAATGGAATAAGTAAAACATACAGTCTGTTAGATAGTGATAACTACTACAAAGAAAAATAAAGTAGAAAGGGACAATAAAAAGCATGGGAGAGCAACTGCACACACACCGTGAAGGAGGTCTCCAAAGGAAAGGTGACATTTGAGCAAAGATCGAAAGGAAGAGCATCTGGCTGTGGGAATAGCAAGTCCAAAGCTCCCTGGAGTATGTGCATAGTGTATTTCTAGAAGAGCAAGAAAACCCAATGGCTAGATGGCTGGAGCTGAGTAGGCAACAGAGAATGATAGGAAATAAAGTCAGAAATCATTGATAACTAGTCTGTAAAATTTCTGGCTATCGTGAGTGAATTGAAAAGCCATGGGAGGGTTCTGAGAAGAGTAGTGCTATCAGATAACTTATAATAAGGTCTCTCTCTGGCTATTGTATTAAAAATAGACTGTGGGGAAACCAGGGAAGACCCATGGAGACCAGTAAGGAGTCTACTGCAATACTCCACGCAAGAGATTATAGTAGCTTAGACCAGGATGCTGCCTATAGTACTAGAGATGGTACAAAATACATGGATCCTGGATATCTATTTGAGAGTGAAAGAGAGGAGCCAAGGATGGCTCCAAGGTGCTTGGCCTGAATAACTAGAAGAATGCATGCACTTGCCATTTCCCAAGATGAGACAGACTATAAGTAGAACAACTTGGGGAGAAGATACATCATGAGCAGTTTTAGATACGTTGAGTAGGCAACTGAATACAGCCGGAGATCACGAAAAAGATACAAGTAAGAGAGATAATTCGGGAGTAGTAAGTATATGGATGATAATTGTAGCTCGGAAACGCAGTGAGATGCCCAATAGAGTGAGTTTAAATAGAAAAAGGAAGAGATGGAAGGCATGCCTACGTTATAGGCCAGGGAGATAAACAGGCCCCAGAAAGAACACTGAGAAGCACAGGCCAGTGGAGACGAGAAACTCAGCAAGTGTGGTTAAGAAATGATGCCCAAGAATGAAAGAGTAATAACCTGTGACCCTGCTGACAGGTCAAGTACGAAGACGACTAAGACTGAGCTGTTGGATATTGCAACGTGGAGGTCATTGACAACCTATGAGGGAATCTTAGGGAGAGTAGGTGGGGGATGTGAAACCCTGGCTGAAATGGGTTTAATCTAGGATGAGTGATAAGAAACATAGACAGCTCTTTCAAGACTCTTTGCTGTGAGGGGGCAGGGAGAAAGAGACTGTGGCTGGCTGGAGGAAAAAGGAGTCAAGACAGATTTTTATTTTATTTTGTCCTTTTTTTTGGTCGGAGGATTAACAGCACGCTTGTGGACTAGTGGGAATGATTCAATCAGAGAGGGAAAAATTGAATCTGCAGGAGAGAAGGGAGAATTGCTAGAGGATGGGACTTGAAGAATCAGGAGGGAATGGGACCCAGCAGAGGAGGAAGGATGATGGCTCAACTTGGGTAGCAGGAGAGAAGGCAGAGTGTGTAAGAACAAACACAGGCAGGTGAGTAGAGGTGGTAGTGTGACTTTGTAGAGGTCTCTTCTCAATAAAATCAGAACAAGAATATCAGTTGGAAATGAGGCAAAGGACAGCAACATTAGATGTTTGCATAGAAAGGAAAAATAGTCTTTTAGAAGAATATGAATGAATGGAAAACGGAACTATGGGATTTTTTTCTGCTGAAACATTTACACAATTTTTAAATGATTTGATCATTACACAATGTATACATATATCAAAATATCACATTGTACCTCACTAATATGTACAAATAGTATGTGTCAATAAAAAACAAACATGAAAAGAAACTATGGCTTCATTGCCAGCCAGTATTAAGGAGCTCCTTCGTCAGAAATCATGAATTTAAGGTATTACCAGTTATCATGGTTGTATTTTTCTTTACATTGGCCGACTCTGCAGGTGAAGGCAAAAGTTTGAATTTAACTGGATTTTGACTTAAGTATGTAAGTAGAATCCAGTGTGAGGCAAGAGGTTTGAGGCCATGTGTGAAGGACAATGGACAGACATCATTTTGCATCTTGTATCTGAATACAGATTTTCAGAAATAGTAAAATATTTTCAAATCATTTTTGCAGCCAAATTCATTAGTCCTATCATTTGAGATATAAAATTGCTTGTATCCAAAAAAAAAATGAAATGAAAGACAAATACACAGAAACCAAGGTTTCATTCATTCATTCTACATATGCTTATTAATTATGTATTATGTGACAGGCATCGTGATAGCTCTGGAGACACAATGGGGAGCAAACAGCGTACACGGTTTCTTGTTTCATGGATGTTACAATCAGTGGCAGATATACATCTTAATTAAATAATCACACAAATTAATTACAAAGTGAAATGAGGGCTGTGAAGGAAAAGAACACCATTTTATTAGAGCACTTAACACAAAAATGTAATTAAATAGTGGGGACAGGAGAGGACCAGGAGGCTTCCTAAGAAAGTGAAATTTTTCCAAGATCTGCATTGGAAGGAATTAATAAAGACGAGAAGAGAGAGAAGAGAAGGCATTGCAGGCAAATTAGTTTTCTAGATAAATATAAGGTCTCCTTCAACGATCAAGGCATCATTTTACCCCAACCTTCCACACTGGTAGCAATATCTAAGAGATTGAGTTATGCAAATCAGGAAGTTTCAGGAAAAGCCTGACATGTTGTCTTCTTCATGAGGATGGTGGAAATTTTTGTTTGTTTTGTTTTTGGTTTTGTCTTTAAGTTCTGAAAAGCAACACTGTTTTGTGCTTAAGAGCATAGTCAAAGCCAGACTAGCTGGATTCAAATCCCAGATTGCTTTTCATTAGCTGTGGGATCTTAGAAAAGTCAGTTAGCATCTCTGTGCCTTAATTTCTTCATTTGTAAAACAAGTACAGCCATTGAACCCACTTCATGGTGCAGATTAAATCAGGTAAAGTATGTAAAGGCACTTAGAAGAGTGCTTGCTACATCAGAGATACAGTAAGCACAATAGGAATATTCACTCATATCAGGAATAGTTGGCCTTCTGCTGGGAATTTAGTATGTTTTTATGTTATACATGCAATGAATTATGAATCATGTCACAGATAAGATGTACACTAATGTATGTATCTCTCTCTGGATTTGATGATAAGAGAACTTAGAACTGGTATGTTTTATCCCAGTGGTATAGTTGGGTATGCGCCCATATTTTGACTTTCATTTAAACTTTTCTCTTTCAGTTGAATATACCTATTGTCACATAAATGTTTACCAAACAGAATGTTGTACTGAGCGAATTGTTCAATCAAATATAAAGTAGGGTTCATCTTGCTGCAAAAAAGGTGAGAGAAGCATAAAGAAAAATGAGGGTGGCAACAAAAGGAAGATGTTTTAAAAACATGAAAGATTTTTATTTCATTATTCATAGAATAAGGTCTAAGCAGTAAACAGTTCAACTTAAGCAATGGCTGTGCTTAAGGGCAATCAAGTGTTCTAACCATGACAACTTTAATAAAAACGGGAGATAGAGTAACACTGGGACAGTGACAGTGATATAATTATTGGTGACATAATTGGTCTTGTTTTGATCTTTTAATCCCTTCAAAAAAACAATAAAAAATGATAGCATTTGAAAGTATGATTCAGACCCAGAGTTTGAGACTCACTGATTTGGAACTCAAAGGAGGTATATGGGACCTCATTAGTGTACATTTTGTGTTGGCTTAATTTCTGGACCCATTATACGTCCCTATCAAGTTAGTTTTGTTGTTGTTGTTGTATCCTTCTCACTTAGCTTTAGTTTGTGTCATTTTGCTTTGTTATCTATTTTTTAATAAATCATCTTGAGGCACGTATAATAATGGTGCCCAAAGATGTCCACCTCTTAATCCCTAGATTTGTGAATATGTTATGTTCCATGACAAGGAAGAATTAAGGTTCTAAAGGGCTTTAAGATTACTAATTAGCTGACCTTAAGCTGAAGAAAGTATCTTGGATTACCCAGGTGGACTCAATATAATCACAAGAGATCTCGTAAGAGAGAGAGGGAGGCACTCATTGCTGGCTTTGGAGATGGAGGAAGAAGACCATGAGTTAAAGGAATATTGGCAGCCTCTAGAAACCAGAAAAGGAAACAGATTCTCCTTGAGAGCCTTAGAAGGAACACAATCCTGATGACACCTTGATTTTAGCCCAGTGAAACCCATTTTATGCTTCTGACCTCCAGAGGTATAAGACAATATATTTCTTTCGTTTTAAGCCACGACATTTTTGGTAATTTGTTACAGCAGGAATAGAAAACTAATGGAGTCTTAGAACATTTTTGAAATTGATGATTCTAAAACAAAAAATAAAGTTTTATTAAAATATGGTCACCAGCCTTTTTAAAAAAATGCCAACAAAATATGTCTAAATTCAAACCTTAACTCAGAGTAAGATTCAAAATTCAGAGTAATTCAGAGTAAGTCAGAGTAAATTCCAAACAATTACGTGCTTTTTAAATTCTTAATCACTATGAAACTAAAGTTCTAGCCATTCGTTCATTTATTTTAAGGGCAGTTGATTATTCTCCAGATACCCCTATGCCCCATCCAGCCATTTGCATCTTCGTTCTCTACCATTCAACCCAGCAATGATTTCTAACTTAGAACATGGAAAAGCATATTTTGCTTTCATTGCTCTAGCAGATTCTTGTATGTGAGTGCCTGAAGGACTCGTTACTTCCTTCAGTATTAACAGACACTCACTCAATGCCTTTAGCATACTCTGCCATCTGCACGGTTGTCTGTTCATTGTTGTAAGAAAAAGAGGAGAGAAGGAAAAAAATAATTATGAAAATAATAGATAAAGGATAAAAACATCAGAGTATTTGACCTTCAAATTGGCACACTTTCAAAAACGCTTTTATTCAGGGAAGGTAAAGGGTATGCATAGGCATTTTCTCGAAGCGTACGTTTTGGTATGGTTCTGAAATGTGGGTGGTGTTAGCGCTTGTGAGCCAAACTTATTCTCTAGGAAACAGAGATCCTCTGATTTGAGAAGCCCTGAGCTGGCATACTTCACTGGCTTTAAATTCAGCATAAAAACTCAGTGTAAGTAAAATGTTAAAGGGACACCTCTATGAAAAATGCTGGAACCAAACTCATGGGATAGAACAACATGTTTGAGCTAAATCGCTGATAAGGTACACAGCCCCCTGGAATTTTCAAAAACTTTCAGGCATCAGGTAAGAGAGAAAAGGTTTGCCACCAAGTGCATGTCTGGTATGTTTGCTTAATATTGTTTGCCATGTTGAGGGCAGATGTTGGAGACATTTCTATGTGATTTCAAGTGGATTAAAAAACAAAAGAAAAACACAGTAGGGCATTGTTCTTTGCATATTCTCACATGAACAAATTAATTCTGATCACATGTCTACATCTACGGAATAATCAGGATAAAATTCAAACTGGACAGATTGGAAAAGTACAGAATGATAACAAGCTCTTCAATCAGGATTTCAAATAACAGAAATATGGTAGATAATTTTCATATAAATCCTTTCATAAACTATCATGATAAACATGCAACCATTCATGGCAGATATTTATGGCACCCATTATATTCAGCCTCTTCCATGAATACTGACGATACAAAGTCACAAGTATGTGGTACTGGATCTTGTGAGCCTAATCAAAGGACAAGTTAGACAAATACTATATCACAGACAGATAAGTGTTATTTTGAAAATATGCACAGAGAGCTGCTATTGAAGCAGGGACACAGATAGATATATTAATACCACAAGGAGAGGTAGACGTGTTATTCTTTTTGGCTAATAAATATCTTAGTTTGAGTTCCCCCCAAAATATGACCCTGAGAAAAAGATTCAAGTGTAAGGTGATTATTTGAGACGTAAAAGAAACATTGTTAAGAGAGGGGAATTGGAACAAAGAAGGGAAGGTAGCCAATAAAGAGTATGTTATCAAGCCAGCTGCCACAGTGAAAGAATAGAACTTATTCTCACTTGGGAATTCTGGGAAATGGTATAAAACACATAATTCATAGTTACCCTACCCAAAGAGAGAGAGAAGAGAGGGAGCTCCCATTAGGTACTGGCTGAGGGCTTCTCCTTGGGTGCTAAGTTCCTCCCAGCACTTCTGACCAGCTCTGTGAATGAGCAGAGTCCCCTCACGGGCTCTGGAAATAGCCTCCAAGCAAAGACACTGACAGTTCAAAGTCAAAGTCAGAGGCAGCCAGAGCATACCGAAGTGGTGAGGGTCAAGAATGAGGCACCAATAGTTTCTGCTACAGCCTCTGAATTGCTACCTAGGTTTGGACAATTTCCAAACTATATAACCCTTAGTAGAAAACAGACATACCTAGCACTATAGAAACAAAAACTGAAATACATGTTTACCCAACCTCCCTTGCAACCAGGGTGCAGTCATGAACTAGGCTCCATCAATCAGACACACCTGAGCTATTTAAGCAAGAGATTCAGCAAAACTTTCTCTTTCCATCAGAGGTGATAATAGCTAATTTATCAAAATCAAATTTAGCATGTCAAGCAGATGGCTTTTCTTAACTCTCTTCTGGCTCTAGCTTTTGTCTTTGTGCTGTTTTCCAAAACCATTTAAAAGATGCTCCAATCTTTACCACAAATATACACACATAGGACCAGCTACAAAATTTGCAGAACCCAGTAAAAAATAGAAATGTGAGCCTTTTGTTCAAAAAATAAGGGGAAAGTGCCCTTAAAGGTACATGTAAAAGATGGCATGGTGGCTCATGTCTGTAATCTCAACATTTTCAGAGGCCCAGGTGGGAGGATTGCTTGAGGCCAGGAGTTCAAGATCAGCTTGGGCAACAAGAGAGACCCCAGTCTCTACAAAAATAAACAACAAAAAAATTGGCAGGGAGTGGTGATGCATGCCTGTAGTCCCAGCTACCCCCACCACTGAGCCAGGAGGATTCCTTGAGCCAGGGAGGTGGAGATTGCAGTGAGCTGTGATCACGACACTGTACTGCAGCCTGGGTGACAGAGAGAGACCATGAAAAAAATAAAAATAAAAAGGTACATGTAAAGCAATTTTCCTGTCTTCCATGCTGTTTTTTATTTGCCATTTAGTGTCATTCTAAATACTATATAGTAAAATTAAAATATTAAATTTCTAACATGAAGTTTACCATTCATCTTTATATTGGGAAAGGCTCATTTTAAATGGAAATATCAGAGCGTTTGACTTGTATATGACATCATCAAAATTATAAAAATCATATTTTGTAGCCCATCAGCAGAGGATGCCAGAGAAACAAATACAAGCCATCATCAGGACAGTTCATAAGAAAAAGACTACATCCTTCCAGTCACAGAGGCACCCAAAGGACCACCATGCCACATGGGGCATTTGACTTGTGCTAGCTCCTACCCGTGACTGTCAGGATCCCTTCCCACCATCCCTGACCAATGTGCTACAGGGCGTGGGATCTGGGAAATCTAGCAAGGTATCTCCTTTTCCCACAGGCCTGTAACCCCAAGCCACAAAAAATGGGTGAATCCCAAGGATCTTTAAACCTCCATGCTGGGAAATAGTAAGTGCTTGCTTGGTGGTGGCTCAGAGGTGTGCTTATAGGCTCGCCCTTGCTGACAAATGGCCTCTGGTGGGTCATTCACCAAATACTATGATATTGCAGCCTGGTGGGGACAGCTGTCAATGTCACCATGCCCAGCCCCAAGACACTGCAGGATGTTCACACCCAACCCTGACTCTTCTCGTATCTATGCCCATAGTCCTTTCAGGGACACAGGCAGCAGCAGCTGGCCGGTGGGAACCAGGGAGGTGGAGTTTAGGTGGACCTGCAGCACCAGAGGCTTGGGGAAAAGGGAGAGAATAGGTCCCCTGGAAGTGGGAGGCTGACCAGATCTCATTTATAAAATATAAATTAAAAGATAAAGCTGTTAAGAATCTCAAGACAGCAGTCAAATGGCAATAAACACCAAGTGTAGAGGCCTTCTTAGTGTGAGGCTGTCTGACTGTCCTGGACACACACAGCCCTGAAAAGGGCTCCATATATAGACATATACCCTGCTTGAGCACAGACAACCTCCTTTTTTATTGATACATAATCGTTGGACACATATATGGGGTACATGTGATTTCTTTGTGTTAGAAACATTCAAGAATGTTCATACTCAACTCCTCTCAGGCTTTCATCACCAAAATCAGGAGTGACTCAGGCTTTGTGCGACCAAGGGTGACAGTTTCGAGGGCTGCTTAAAGAAATGGATTACAAAATTAGGAATGTGAAGGGGAGCATGCGTTTGAGTGGTCCAGATGCTTCAGCTCCGTTAGTGTCATGTAAATCCTCCTCTGCCCGCAACTTCTCTGTAATTGCTCCCCCACTTGCCTTCCAATTGCCAAATCTAACAGACAATTTCCAATCTTATTTGATTTCTCTCCTGTAGTTGGTATGAATAACATTGACTACTCATTTCTTGAAATCATGCACTTTGGCCTAAGACATCCTCTATCTTCTGACTCATTCATTTCAGCATCTTTCCATTGACTTTCTCTTTTCTCTCCCTTCTGTCTGTGGTACCTGGATAATTTTTAGTATGCAGATTTGTTTTTAGGGAAGATATTGCTTAAAACCATGATGATATATATGGAAGTGTTTTATAAATTATAAAGCACCATATAAATATGAAATATTATTGCAGGGTGATTGATTCTAGAATTTGTTCAGCAAAGACTTTATCTTGATTTTCCAAATGAATTTTTATATCCTGAAAGGAATATGTATGTAAGGGATTCATGTAAGCTGTAGAAATGAATTTATGATTTATACAGCATTTTTATGTGTTTTACATATTTTGTATTACCCATTATGAAATAAATAATGCTGAAAAATTAAGGGAATGATGTTTATTGTGTGTATAATGTATCTCTGTTTCTCCAGTTATATGAGTGAAATTTTTATTCTTATGGAAATTAACTGCATGAAAGTCAAGCAAAAATATCTAAATATGACAGATATATTTCCTTAACCAGAAATTAATATGTTCAAAAGAAAAACTAAATCAGAAGATAAGATTTCTTCTTCCTTATCTGTATACTCATTTATGTCCCTCAAAATAATGACTTCATTAGGCTATAAATTATTTTTCTGCTGAATTTCTTTGAGTAGTTTTGTCTCTGTATTGATAAAGATCAATCTCTTTGAAGGGAGGAATAACTTACAAATTGTTATTATCTCTTCGCCTCAAAGTTAATCACAGTTTCAAAACGTACCACTATCACAATAAAAAGATTTTTGCTTATGAAATAACTTCATATAGGGCAATAGTACTCATAAAATAATAAAAACAGGCTTTATGGCGAGTGTATTAATTACTAAAAGGAAAACAATAAATTCCTATTTGTAATGGTGATTTAGTTTTCCTCTGAAGAGAAGAATAGGCATCCATGATCTTTGGAAATCTATCATTTTAATTGAGAAAGCAAGTTTTCATGGCAAAATATTCTTTTTTAAAATTACCATTAAGCCCAATGCTGCCTTCATTACAAGTTTTGTTCAGATTTTGCTTTTATTTTTATGTCAGGGAGAATAAAACCTATCTTTTTTCCAAAAGAGTAAGTTTTACAGAGATGTATGGCTTCAGTGTTGATCTTGTTCATCTTTTGCCCATAAAATAATGAATCATTTTCTATGGGGATGGTTGCTTTCTTAATAAATTCAACGGGTTTGAAAGCTATCACAGAATGATGACAACTAGAAGTAACAACTTTGGTAGCTATTAAGATTTTTGTCTTAGTCCATTCGAAATACTATAACAGAATAGAATAGACTGGGTTGCTTATAAACAACAAAAATTTATTTCTCACTGTTTTGGAGGCTAGAAGTCTGAGATCAGAGTGCCAACATGGTCAATTCTGTTGAGGGACCTCTTCTGGATTGCAGAATGGGGTCTTCTAATTGTATCCTTATCTGGCAGAAACATCCCTTTCATAAAGGCAGTGGTCTCATTCATGAGAGCTCTACCCTTAGGAACTGATTACATCCCAAAGGTTTTATTTTCTAATATCATAAAATATAGGGTTAGGATTTCAACATGTGAATTTTGTAGGGACACAAACATTCAGTCCATAACAGATTTTTTTTTCATATTATGTTTCTGGACTTCTTTGAGAAGCCTATTTTAGGTGAAGGCAACCTTCCAATTATATTTTACTGGACTCTGACAAAATTAAGACTTTCAGGCACTATTAATTCAACAAGTGTAGATCTTGTACCTTACAATGGGCATGTACATCTTA
>CAUYSK010070753.1:0-30618 GCA_963575035.1 Avahi laniger
AGCACAGCAATAAGCATTTTAAATACATAACCTAATTTAATTCTCACAGAAGATATCCTGTGCCACAGATATGCTTTGACCAAATGGCACTTTGGCCTCTACTGTCATAAATTTATATAAAGGAACATTATGAAAAGAGCACTTGTTACAGTATTTACTGAAAGGATATCATCAAATATTTTTCGTTTTACTATACATCTATGATCCACCATAAAAATCTTATCATCAGAAATATCTGGGCCAGGCGTGGTGGCTCATGCCTGTAATCCTAGCACTCTGGGAGGCCGAGGCAGGCAGATTATTTGAGCTCAGGAGTTCGAGACCAGCATGAGCAAGAGCGAGACCCCGTCTCTACTAAAAATAGAAAGAAACGAATCGGACAAGTAAAAATATATAGAAAAAATTAGCCGGGCATGGTGGCGCATGCCTGTAGTCCCAGCTACTCGGGAGGCTGAGGCAGTAGGATTGCTTGAGCCCATAGTTTGAGGTTGCTGTGAGCTAGGCTGATGCCATGGCACTCTAGCCCAGGCAAGAGAGTGAGACTTTGTCTTAAAAAAAAAAGAGGATCAACTAAAAATTTCCTGGAATCAACAAGCAAGTTCAAGAAAATGGCCAAGCCCAAGATAATTATTCAAAACTCCATTAACTTTCTAACACATCAGCAACAATCAATTTGAATATACAATGGGAGATCTATGCTATGAATAACCCTCAGAAATCTACCAAACCTACAGAAAAAAAATTTAAAACCAAAAAAACCCAAATCCTAAGAGATACAAAAGAAAACCAGAAAAAATATAGTGATTTTAGAGCAGTTTCTTTTAAAAGTTTAACACCATTTCTTTTTTGCATTTTTTCTAAAAAAAAAAAGCACTTTATACTTTCTACAATGTAATGAAGAAAGACCTTCCCGGCTGGATATTATAATAAAAATACTGTAAGGTAAACGTACAATGATTTTGAAAATTTAAAACAGGCAGAAGTATAGACAAACTGAACAAATAAAATATCTCTGAAGAATATGCCCTGGGACATATAAAAACCTGAAATAAGCTAAAGGAAGCATCCCAACTAACAAAAGAGGGAATCATTCAATAAGTAGCGTTAGGAAAAATGGTTGTGTGGAAAATATAGCATTACAGCAAAATTAATTCTGTGTGGATTAGAGTTATATATAAATAATAATAAATGAACTGACATTTTAGGTGACTAGTTTATATCTGGACAGTGAGAAGGACTTTCTTAAAAGCAAACTTAAATTTGACAACAAACGTGCATATATATATTAAATGTACTATAGAGGAGGGAAAAAAATATCAAAGCTTAATTCAAATTGTTTTTGCCTTTTTTGCCCACCAGATGGGGCCTCTTACTCCCTAAACCAAAAGCTCTGTGTAAGAAGTAAGCTGACCACGCTGAACTGCCCCCACCCTTACCAAAGTCCAGTCCAGTCCAGGAAGGCTTATTTCAGGAGGGATTGGGAGAGGGAGGCGGGGAAGCAGAATGGGAGGGGGTCGACTTACACAGCTGGAGGTCTCATTTAGCTCCAGGCAGATTCCCTGAGCCAATCTCACTTCTTTGACACCTGAACATTTGATTTCTCCCTGTGTTAAAACGAAAACAATGACAAAAACAAAGTAAATAAGCCAGTATCTTTGTCGCTCATTTCTTTCCCTCCTTTTTTTCCAGTTCGTTTTCTTTATGTATTTTTTTTTTTTCCTTTTTATTAGAGAGGGTGTCTCACTCTTGTTCAGGCTGGTGTCAAATTCCTGAGCTCAAGTGATCCTCCCTCCCTGGCCTCCCAGAGTGCTAGGATTACAGGCATGAGCCACGGCACTGGCCTCCAGTTAGTTTTCTATGGGGTACTCTCTTAAAAGAGGTTTTAGGGAAAAGGAAATTTAAAATTTGTCAGGGGACTAGAGATTTCTAAGAGTTATATTCTCTTCCTCTATCTCACCCCTATCCCCATCAGATAATAAAAACTTTCGTTACTAGCCCAGGCTTGCTGGCAAGTAGCTGTTTGCAGTCTTGGTAAACATTGGCTTGGATGGTTCAGGAATGGGAAAAGGCAGGATCTTTTCCCATTTGGGTTGTTTTCCCTCTAGTGAAATCTACCCTTGCGGGAAGGCCACACAGGCAACAGGTAATGGTGTGGCCTGGTATATCCTGGTAACAGCCATTTTCCTCCTGGCCCCCCGGACTCTCCGGATTCTTATTCTGGCTCCTTCAAAAGTAGGAAGCAGACAGATCACTCATGCCTGTCCCCAGGCTCCACACCCTCATATTTTCTGCCCTTCGTACTGAAAGCTGTTGACAGCCACGGGCCCCACGGCTGCAAAGGACAGGCTGAGCTCCCCCTCCCTGGTCTGCACAGTTCTACCCCTGTCAGCGACCTCCTCGCTGCTTCTCTACGCGGCACAACCCCCACACCCTCGCACAGCGAGGAAATGGTATTTGCCCTAAACATTTTGCGAGAGGCAGTCCCATTAAAGGAGGACAGTTTCTAAATATTGCCAAAAGGGAATGGTGCCCTGGTCAGTAACACCAGTAGGTACTGGAAAGAGCCACAGAGGACTAGACGGATCTCTGAGAATTCCCTTAACTCTCTGCTCCCTAAAATGCAAAACCTAAAGCGCAGATCGGCCTTGTCACCTGACTCCAGCCCTCTCCTCCCCCTTGTACCCCTCCCAGCAATATTTTCAACTGCGTGTTTCCACGCGGATTCCCACGACCCAAACCCCACGGGCAGGGATGAGGAGAAGAGGAGGGGAAGACAGAGCTTGCCTGTACACCTATGAAGTGACAGGGCAATGTGCCATTTTGGGCCCAATTCACCCACCTTGATGGTACGTGGGGTAAAAGTAGGTGATACGTAAGGTTCGGTGGTCGATGTCTCAATGCCGGTGTGGTTGAGTGAGGGATCTGAAACATTTCCAGGTGATATGCTGGGCTTCAAGGTCATCTCTGAAGTCGAAAAGTTGGCGAGGGTGGTGGGCACTGTGATGGCTAGGGAGGTCTGAGCCAGGACAGAAGAGTTTGTGGTTCCAGAGACTGGGGTGACCTCAGAGGTAGATGTGAGATTGACTGTAGTCTCTGGAATAGATCAAAACACAGCTGCGCATGTGTGCACGTACGCACACGCACACAATCTCAGTTCATGGCGTGGGCATGGATTTCAACACGGAAAAGGGAGTTTGGGGAGTTAACAGTCACTTCATGTCCTAACACTGACCAAACTCATTTCAAGCCAGCTGTCAGAACCATAGCCATAATCTAGAATGTATTAGAGGTGCCCTCAGGATTCTGAGACTGAAATAGACGCCGGTTCAGCCCAGAGAAGCCAAAGACCGCCAGTTTAAACTTGTACCCACTTTCCTTCCTCTTTGGAAGAGATCAGAGATCTCTATGGAGTCCCCATTTGATCCTTACTGTATCACTAAGCTGAACTCAGCATGAGTGTAGGGGTACAGGGAGCATTACCGATCAGGATCGGCTGCCAAGGCATGGGCCTGAGGAAGTTGTCACTCTAGGAAGAATTATCTGGAAGTTATTTCAGGGCACCCTAAGCACAATGCTCAAATCATTAATACAAGGGGCTTGCATGATTTCATCTGTGGTGAGGGCAGCCGTCTGCAAACCGTCCTAAATGCTTTACCCAAGCACCAGCAGCATCTTTCTGGGGCCCGAGACAAACATTCTTTTTACCTGAGATGGTTGCTGTGGTCCCATTGCTGTCCAGGGAGACAGAGTATGGCCTGGTACTTCCAAAGGTACTTGGTGCTGTGGTTTGCTCGTTGGATAAATTTGTAAAAGTAACTGAACTCGTTCTCAGGGTGGTTAACTCTGCAGTAGTAGCAGTCAAATTGTCTGTATTTGTGAAACCGGAGGCTGTAGGGAAACAAAGAAGAAGAATCAGAACCTAAACCTTCCTGGAGCCTCGTGACATTGCCTGGTGCAATTTCTTGACTTCAGGTAGAATCCATCTAGAACATTCCCTGCTGCCTCTGACAATGGAGCAGTAATAAGAACGTCCTCCTGGACAGTGAACTAATTTCCCACTACTAGATCACCTAAGGAAATAGAGAAGGAAAAAAATGTATGCAGACAAGTGTCTAGTATAGCATTATTTAAAGGAGAGAAAAGTTGCAAACAACAAAATTAATTACAATATGATAAATGGTATATGCACTTAATATGCCATAATCATTACATAATGATACACATAATCATTACAAAAAAAATTGATGAAAAAATTGATGAAAATGTGGCAACACGGAAATGTGAGGCAATGTTCATAATCTGTTCAGTAAAACACGAAAATATAAAATTACTCCTGAATAAATATTGCAAAGATCTAAAATGTGAGAAAGGATATGTTTCTATTTGCCTTTCAATGCATCCTTTTGATACACTGATGGCCAAAGGATGGCTCCTTTTTGGTCACTTTCCATCCAATACATTAACTCTCGGAAGAATCACTAGATTCACACCACCTCCATGCGATCCCCTTAAAAATCTTCCATCCTTCTCAGACTTCCCCACTCTCAAATTCCCCTTATCTGTTCCCTCCCGGTTTTCAAACCCAGTCTCCTTCCCGTTTGTTGAGGAACACAGCTCCAGCAAGCAACTCCAGATTTCTTTTGGGAAACTCTGACCTAGGAATCCAACTCATGGACTAGAGAACACAAGGCCTGGTTTCTCACTAAATGTCGTGGCAAGACAGAGAGCTTAGTTCTTGCTCTGCCGGTAACTGTTAACAACTATGTGATTTAATGTGCATGTGTGTCTCAGTTTACTCAAGCAAGGGTCCTTTCTGGATACCTTACATGGATTGTTGGGAGAATCAATGACATAAGAAATGCTAAATTACTGTAATATAATGTTCCTGAATCTCGTTATTCTCTCAAGATCTTTGTGAGTATTCTTGCTCTCTCTTCCACATATCTTGGGGTACTCAGTGGTACCATCCTTAGACCCAAGAAGAAAAAGCCTTCTGTTTAGACTCTGCACCTTAGAGGGCCCACACGCTTTTCTGTTTCCTTTGAGGACCAACTAGAATGAACCCTCCCTTCTAGATCATACTGTGGGCACCAGAAGTCCTAGAACTTCTTGCCCAAATGGCCCTTGGCTCACATCCAGGACCTGCATGGACCTTTTCTCCCCTTCCGTCCATCTCAGGGTGAATTGCAGCACTAAGGTATGTGCCCCCAAGGAACAGTGATGGTCAAAGGATGGCAGCTTGCAGGGAAAAGAACTGGTGCTTAAGCACGTGGGTGGGGTGTCCCACGCATGCACGCAAGATCCCCACAGTGTGGGAAGGAAGAAGAGAAGGAGAGTGGGCTGGGGCCAGGGGCCACCTCTTCCTGCTCAGCCACACCGTGGCACTGAATGCCAGAAGTGTGAGAGTCCCAAATTCCCACTTGGCCTTCCAGGCAGCCGTGAAGGTATGTTTGTCAAGGTAAGAAGACAGAAGATATTTTATTTATAAGCTGGTTGGCCTGATTAATAACTTTCAAATACTTAGAAATATAGTCTGTAGGCCTCTGTTGTCCTCCTGCCTTGGGCCCTGCAGGTCCTATGGCTGGATCTGTATCCGGAGTTCATGCCAGCAGTTCCATCCTCAAGGAAAGGCCCCTGAGGTCCCAGGCCACCTTTACACTTGGCTCTAAATTTTCCTGATTGGGATGTAGGTCTGTATTTTTTAGAGAGTTCCAGGTAAATAGCAAGGCAGAATGCCACCTCTTACTTCCCTCCGTATCAAGAGAAGAGTTAGACTTTTACTTGCAAGGTAATTAACCTGGGACTAAGGATAATCCCCCAAAGGTGGTGACAACGGTCTCACTCTGCCACATCTGCCTCCCTCTGCAACCTGCTGCAAGTAGGTTGACGTTAATGGTGAGGGCTACAATCATGTCGTGTCTTAATACCACGTGTTGGGTAAGCAGGGTGAAGAAGTGCTATCACTGTCTCCATCTCAGAGACGAAGAACCTGGATCACCAATATGTTGGCCAGGACGGAAGACTACAGTCCATGCGGGGCAAGTAGCAACAGGGCTCTGAGGTTTAGAGGACTCTGGAGTAGATGAAGCAGGGGGTCAGGCTCGGTCTACACTGCTAAAAATCTGGACGCACTCTCCATGTCTCTGGAGAGAAAAGGATGGGCTCCCATCCGACTTAGATGGGAGGTGGGTTGATCAAAATAAAATAAAAGCTGATCCAGACTTCTTCCATCTTTAGATCGGACCCTCTCACCACTCTGACTCCGAGGTCAGATTCATCTGAAGTCATGGTAGGGGGCAGGTGATGGTGACATTTAGACACTAAATTAAAGAATCACCCTCTCAAGGCACACTTCCAAGACATCCCCTGACACCCCTCTCCCTGCCCACCCTCCCTGCCTCTCCCCAACACGTTGATTCCTGGGAATCCCATCTGGTCTAGCCTGGCCCAGCCCTTTTCTCTCTCCAAAGAAATCTGGGCCTGGCTGAGGTGACGTCATGCTTTTGAACCCCCTCCCCCAGGGGCCTCCTTCACCCAGACAAACACTTTTGAACTTTTCCAGATGTGAAGAGAGACCTGCTGTTGGTTCTGAGGACGGAGGTGGCTGTTCCAGAAGAACGAAGCAGCTCTGGACCCAGGCCCGCTACCGACCCACGAGGGGCGGGCCCCCAGCTGCAGCCGCCTCCCCCGGCCCACCGCTTGGCCAAGCACTGGAGAACGAGTAGCAGGATCCGTGTGCAAATGAGAACGGGACCTCGACTTCATATTTACAGCCCTGAGCCTGGGGAGGGCAGAGAAGCCTTTGAAACCCCAGAGGAAAAGGACACGAGGGAGGGCAGAAAGCAAGGCTGGGAGGCTGGGTGTACATGAGCTGGCACAGAGCAAGGGGACACGTTGGCCAGGGGCCTGGAGCCAGTCCTGACATAGGCACAACAGCAAAGGGACAATCAGTGAGTGAGGCTCTCGGGTTCGCAGTCTCTAGAGCTCCCTGCACGACGCCCCCGTGTAGAGACCAGGCCCTGGAGGAACAGCATTTATAAGAGTCGATGGACCGTGGATCTCCTTTTATCCTATCTGCCCACACACAACCATGGCATTAAACCATCAGACGCTGACCTTTCTTTATCTTTCTGACCCCCGACTCTCCAGCGGAGTAATAGCAGCCTACCAGTTAGGGAGAGCTTGTCGGATTCTAAGAGACAACTGATGAAACCTCCACTCCTTTCCATTCCAGATAAGGAGGAACAGCTGTTATCCCCAACCCTACGAAGAATTACAGTGCAATTTAAACTTGAATAAAAATCTGTCTGCTGTTGTTTACTTCTCAGTCCATCCTTTATAACTGCATCTTTCTAAGGACCCCATTAGACCCTGGTTACTCTATTTGATCTCAACTCACAAACCTGGAGCAAGGGGAGGAGATGAGTTATTGGGAAGCCAGTGAAATGAGGATGCTAAGAAGCTGAATACATGTCACAAAATTCACGGAGTAAATGTCACGCATTGAACCTACAGGTACTTATTCAGAGGTAGTTATTCTTGTTTTACACACAATACTAATACGCTTGGTTATCTGATATCCTAGCTAAAGCTGACGATTAGGAGGAGACTATTAGAAGTAAATAATAAGGACAAGCAACAGCTGAAAACTCAGAAAGAGAAATAAATGAAAAACAGACATAAGTATCAACACCCACACTCATCTGGAATCATTTATGGTGGGAGTAAATGGATACATACACCTTGAAAAGCCATAACGATGTCACTGAGTTGCAACACGGCCACATCATTGTCACGACGCGTCTGAGTCATGAAGGTTAAAGCCCTCTTTTTCGGCACTCTAAGAAACCAGAGGCATATGTGATATGTTTTGAAAAGATTTCTACCTACCATTTGTAAACCGAAGATTCTTTTGCTCTTTAAAGTGGGTTTACAAATCCTGAGACTCAGAAAGCTCTGCTACCTAAAAAACTGAATTCCCCTATTTTCAGTGGCTGAGTTTTCCTACACTGGGTCTTGCTTTTCACAGTCCTCCTTAGTTTTGCTTTTTGACTGGTGTCGTTTTCTGAGGTCCCCGCCAGCCAGCCCCACTCTGCCCATCTTTTCAACTTCCAGCACCTGGCCCAAGAGGAGTATCTTCAAGGAGTTCCGGGTATCCTAGCCCAGAGAATTACAGTACCAGAAGGAAGGGATAAAAGGAGTCCCCACCTCTTAGTTGTTTAGAGGAACAAAGGAGACAAGACGTGCAAGCAGTTATCCTGTCTGGTAAAAGCTCAAGAAACAGTGACTATCTTTGTTATAAGCCCCTTCCTTCTGCTTCTTGGAGAGGGTAGACACTTATCGCTACCGCACATCTGGTCCAAAATCATATATGCTCTTTCCTCAGGATAGGTCCAACTGTCACCTCCGCTAGATTATAAATTTCTTGAGTGCCAGCACCATTATTATATATGTGTGTTTTACTCCTGGTGCTAAGCTCAGCCCCCAGAGTTCAGAATAAGCAACAGGGCTGAATGGCAACTGCAGCGGTATGTTTATATTAACCACCCCCAGGTGTAGTGATCTCGTTCTGCTGTTATATTTTAAGAGGGAATTTATCAAATTAGGGAGTTTCCGCATAAAGATAACCAGGATTAGATGAGTTCTAGAAATCAAGTCATGCCATTGAGGGGCTAGTGCTATTTCTTCTCGATCAGTAGTTGGAAAACTATGGCTGGTGGACCAAACTTGGCCCCCACACAGGCTGTTTTTATATAGCCAGTGAGTCAAGAATGGCTCTCACATTTTTAAAGTATCATAAAATAAGATAAAGTAGAATATGCATCAGAAACCACATAAGGTCCCCAAGGCCTGAAATATTTACTATCTGACCCTTTACATAAAAAGTTTGCTGTTTGCTTGATGACAAGAGATACAGAAAAACAAAACAAAAAAAGTTTACTGACGCCTGATATAGAAAAAAAGAATTTGAGGAGGAAGAATAAATAACTTTCTTCAAGTTTCACGTTATTTATACAGATCGAGCACCCTTAATCCGAAAATCTGAACTCCAAATTGCTCCAAAATCCAGAACTTTTTGAGTGCCAACAATGACGCCACAAGTGGAAAATTTCACGTGACCCCATGTGATGGGTGGCTGTCAAAACACAGTCAAAAACTTTGTTCCATGTGCAAAATTATTCAAACTATTGTATAAAATTACTCTAAGGCAAGTATTCCAAAATCTGAAGAAAATCTGAGATCTGAAACATTCTGGATAGGGGATATTCAACTCGTATATTCATTCTTATTTTTCTTAAGCACCAGTGATGCGCAAAGGATCTTGCTCGGTGGAGACTGCAAAATAACAGCCGATCTCTTGATCCCTTTCCTTCATGGGGCGTTAGTGTCATTGTAATTTAGATAAATCCCTCAAGGAGTTTATAATCTAGTGGGGCCAACTGGAAAGGTCTTCAGGAATTGTCATGAAGGACCAAATTAAATCTGTGATGGTCCAAAGAATAGAATTAGAACTAATGATTTGAAGTTACAGGAAGGCTAATTTCACTGCAAGATGAAAAAAATTAAAATAATGTAGTTATTTTTAAGAAGGAAATGAGCTACTTTGGGAGATAAGAGAGCCAGCCATGCTTCCTGGAGGCATTCAGGAAACATCCTTGTTAGAAGTCCCTTCCAACCCTGAGGTCTACCATGAGTTTGAGCCATCTCGGACTAGAACAAAGGACTGGGCTGATCCCTTCTTAAACTGCAGAGGCTAAGCTGAAGTGTGAGTGTAAACTAGGTGTCTCTGATCTGAGGGTTTCCAGTGTACTGAGATTTCCCTTTTATATCCAAACAGCATGTTTTGGACCCCATTCACTTACTGTGGAACCCCGATATCTTGAGCATTCTCTGGGGGCCCACATTTCTCCCAGTCATTTCTTGTTCCATCTCCCCAGCACCCCCGATTTCTGGATGGCAGTCCTTTTCTTTTTCCCCTCTTACATGTAGTCCTGGACAGGATATGGTTGTGGGGTCAGCGGACCTCAACACTGTACTATTTCGCCATAAGCTAGTTGAGCACCCATTCCCTTAGCCTCTCCTGAGAACCACTAATGCAAGGCTAGTGTGTGTAGCTGATTTTTACTGAAGGTTTGAGAGCATGGAACAAGGGCAGCCCAGAAAAAACAACGGCATGACCTTGAAATTTTAGATAGTACGGTGCTAATGAAAACACACACTACGGAATCTCCTTGGCCAGGTCTTTTCCACCCTCCACCCATCACTGTTCACTGCTACCCTAGGCACCTCTCCTCCCTTTCTATGCTCTTCCTTGTCTCTAGGGCTCACCTTTAAAATAAAGGGTTCCACTTTATTTTATTAAGCTTAGCATCCTCTCTGCCCTTGAACATGTAGAGTTTGTCCATTAAGAATCATTAAGGCAACTTTCTTAAACAATGGGACCAGCTACCTAGAGATGCCATTTCTCTCTAAGAGGTATCAGTTTTTATTTTATTTTATTTTTTCCAAATCAGGAAGAAGCAGACTTCCCTGTTAAGCCAAAAGGCCTTTTCCTTTGCATGTGAAGGGCAGTGACTCATCCGCTGCTGGGCCCCAGGGTGCAGGTACTGGGAAGTACACCCTGGTACGCGGCCCGTGTCTATCTCCATCTTCCCAACACACGTGCAGTTCTCTCCTTGGCACAAAGTCGGGGCCCTTGGGACTAAAAATCGTTGATCATATGTTTTCATTTCTTAGCTAAGGAGGGAAGAGAATGTTCTCATCAGAGAAGTCAAAGCCCAGAAAAATATGGAAATTCTGCCCTGGCGACTGTGAAAATTTTCTTTTGGAGGGTGGTGCTTTTGTTCTTTTTCCATACCTTCACATTTTCAGTTCTCCGCACTGCAGGCCATTTAGTTAGGGCAACCGAAGGCAATGTGAGAGGGAGGCCCAAGGACCCTGAGGGTGGAGCTGGGTAACCACCCAGCCCTGAAAAGTAAACCCAGGCCCTCCAGCCCAGGGTCTAAGGGAAATCAGGCAATGAGACTGTAAGCAGTGGAATTTGTTCCTCTTTTTTATTTGTTTTTGTAGGACTTGCAGCTGAGTTTATCTGCTGCAGTTTGGCACTTCTTCTCCTGAGCTTTTGGAGACAAAGACTCAGCAAGCAAGGAAGGAGAAGAGGACAAGGGAACAGGAGGCCCAGGAGGTGGAGCCAAAGGGATAAGAAAAAGCAGCCGTGGCCCTGGCATGTTCTATCAGCCAAACAGGAATGCGCTGAAGACGTGCGTTTGCACAGGTCATGCCAGCTGGGTTGTCCCTACAAGGGGGGAGCATTGGGGACCACTGAATTAGTCAGAGGTCCCCAAGGCCGCTCCTCCTCGGTCGCCATGTGGCAGAGATTCAAAGGGTGGAGTCCGCTCCCCTCTGGAAAATATCTGATAAAATTCTTTTCCCTTTTCTTTTTCCCCTCTTACATGTGGCCCCAGACAGGATATGGGTGTGGGGTCAGCAGGCACTGAGGACCCAAAGGAAGAAGAGGAATGTGACGGGCGGGACTAGGGTTGTTGTTAGGGTGAGGAGAGGGACAGGCCTTGAAGGGCTTGGAGGAAACAGATATCCTGAGCCTGACAAACGGGGTTCCCTAATTACCTGCGAGGCTTCCTGTCCCAGCTGGTGCTGCAGTGGTGCTGTCTAGTGCCCCCAGACTCCCCACCCTGACTCTGCTCTGTGATCTACCCCAATCCCAACCAACAGAGCCCACTTTGGGTTGGCTGCTGTGCCCATACCATGCCAACTCCTCACAGGGACAGAAAAAAGACCTTCCCAAAACAAGCTCTTTGTTGGAGTAAATGATGAAAAACCACAGAACCCCCTTCTGCCCTAAATTTCACGGTAATAATAGCATTTCTGCAATCGCCCTTTGGTAGCATTTCAAGATACAGTCATTCATTTCATTTAACCTAATAATGCATCCCAGGACAGAAAATGATTCCTGGTATTAAAACAAAATAAAACAAATCAAACAAATCCCCTAGAAAGCTCTTGGAGGAGGCTACAACTGGCCAAAGTAGTCTGGCAAGGTTGGGAGTGGGTACTCATGTCCCATCCTTCCTTCTCGAAGCCGAGACACCGAATCCTCAGCATATCAGCCCAAGGTTCTGCAAAGGTTGCGTCGGCAGGCCAAGGCGAGACTGACACCGGCCAGCTGAGGAAATAAGAAATGGGTGGGCCTCGCCCGGCCCAGGACCAGGTCATCACGCGCTGTCTAGCCAAAGGAGAGTGGAGCATCTGATTGGAATCTGAGCCACTGGCTAACTCACCCTTGTCATGAAGGCACAGTCTAGCACCCATCCTGGGGTTTCCAAACCTTGGTGACAGCTTTTCCCCTGCCCCAGAGGCATGTCCAGGGCTGCCAAACAAAACAACCCAGGGCCTAACTCAGAGCTTCCTCCAGCCCTGAGCCAGCTCTCTCCAATCTGGTGGACTCAAAGGGGGCCAGCAGAGGAGACTGGGAGCACAGAGCCCTAATGCAGGTCACTCTGCAGGGCCATGGTGGGTGGTCTTTAGAATATGGTGAGAGTAGGGAATTGGGAGCCCTGGAGGGCTGGAAGCAAAAGGGAGAGCAACTTACAAAGTTTACTCCTTCCAAGTGCAGTGAGATGAGAGGGAGAATGTTACTCCTTTAATGAAAGCAATCAAATATAAATATTTATTGGGCACCTATTAATTTTTTACCAAACCAAGAGCAAGAGCCTGAGAAGTCAGGGTACGCAGAGGGGAGCGGGAGAGTGTCTTGACCCATCTACCAGCTTTAGAACTTGGAAGAGGGCAGAGGAAGAAAACTCCAAAAGGGAACAAGTTTGAGACTGTGCAGGGGTGAGGGGTGGTAGCGAGGAGAGCAAGGCTGGGGGCGGACCAAACTCCCTCTACCACGACCTCCTCTCCAGTGGGATCGTGTGGTGTTCGAAGGAGGAATTCTAACTAAGCTTTCCGATCTTTTTTTCCCAAACTGTTCTTCATTACAAACTTCTCTGCTCACCTAACTTCGCCTTCCCCGCGGGCGTCCTGCGCGTGGGACGCAGCGCCTCGCCCCTGATTGGCTTCCTTCACATCCCTTAGGGTCCACTTCTGGCTCCCGATGTCCCGGTGGGCGGTGGGCGCCTGGGCCCCTTCCCCGAAACGCTCTCCAGGCCTCTGCTTTCGGGATCAACCCACAGCCACGAAACTTTCCTGCCTCTCTGCTCCCCGTTCTCCTGCTTCGGGCTCCAGCTTCGCGCTCCACACCTTTGGCAGCGCGAGCCACTGGCATCTCCAAAGCACTTTATCTTAGTTGAGTCCAGCGAGTGGAGGGGCCGGGCTCACCCTCCTCGGCTAACTCACACCCCCGGCGGGCGCCGTGGCCTTGCCTTCCCTTCCCCTCCCGCCGCCACCGACTCCCAGGTGAGGCGCGGGTCCGGGCGGGCGCGGCCAGGGGCGGCAGCGCGTGGCTGGGGGCGGGGGTCCTTTTTCCCTCCGCGCGACTCTGCCCTGCGAGCTCAGCCCCCGGGAGAGCCTCGGCCCAACCCGCGGGGAAGGGGGCGGCCGCGGCGCGCGGCGATACTCACGCAGCAAACTCAGCAAGCAGAGCGCGGTCCAGCCCCGCGGCATCCCGGGCCCCGCGCGCGCGCCCCTGCGGCCCAGCATCCTTCCCGCTCCGCTGCCGAGGAGATGCAGGGAGTCGAAGACGCTGCTCCGCCGGGGCCGGGACGCGCTCCTCCCGCCCCCTCCGCCCGGGAGGGAGGTGGGAGATTCTTGCTTTATTCCCCTCCCTTCCCTCTTTAGTCTTGGCAAGGCCGGCCCCTCTCCTTGGCTGCCACTAACGTTTGCTTCCCTGGTTAGTCCCAAAGGCGGAGGGCGTTAGGAGGGAGGCTGGGGTTGCCAAGGTCGAGGCCAAAAAAGGTGGAGGTTTGTTCGGCCCAAGATGCCTTGTTCAACTTTTTCTGAACGAGAGGCCCCATCCTACTTCTTGAAGCTCAACTTCCACTTAACTTTTAACCCCTTGATGTCAGCCTTGCCGGTGGCCAGGGCAGGGGCAAGTTTCCTCTGATTTTTTTTTTTTTTCATTTTCTTTCCTTTTTCTTTTTCCTTAGTTTTAAGCCTTAACAATCTTGTGGAAGAAATTTACTTCGAGGACCTCAGTTTAGAAGTGTGAGCATTTTGCTAATCAGGTAAAACTTATCACGTGTCCAATCTGACACACGTAATGATAGTCATACCAGGTACTGTGCTGCGTGTTAACGGAGCATGAAGAGTGAGCAGGACACGTAAATGACTATAATTATTCATTTTAGCTGTCCAAACCATTCTCGTAGACATTTCCTTTCACTTTTTTTCTGCAAGATCTATTCGTGTTAACTCGGAGGAGTTTTTCCTGGGACTGTCCATGTTTTCCCACTTAGTCTGATCATAACCATCACCATCATCACAAGGAAAAAGGACTTCCCTCATACCTGGGATGCCTTTCTCCAGTCGTCCCCTCTCCAGCTCTGATCTAAGCCTCCAGGGGCTTCTACTTGCTCTCCCATGAAAAGAAGGATTTCCTGTGACTCCACCCTCCACCACCTGATAGACCTTGAGCCTCCTGTTTCTCACCAGTTGTTCTGGTCATTGGTGAACTGAACTACAGAAACTCTGAGCTGGGCAGTCAGCCTAGTCACGGATTTGGGAGGTGGAGGCTGGAGAGAGAGGAGCCAGGCTGGGCGGGTGATGGCACCAGGCAGGGGATAAGATTAGGCACAGCCTGGCAGAACATGCTCCAATAGCCTCAGTGGAATCACAGGATTTCAAATATTCAGTTGGGTCTCTTCCATGATGCCTGTGCCACATAGCCTAAAGGGAGGAAAGGAAGGTCAGACCAGCACCCTGTCACCTTGTGGTCCTTTCTGATTTATTGCTCTGCAGACACTCTAGCATTATGAAAATAGCTTTATCTTTATGGTCCATCTCAGCATCTGGGTTGCACAGGAGAAGGGCGTCCAGGTCTAAAAACTCCATCAAAATCTCCTTATTCGGATCTGGTTGCCCAGCGTTCGTTTAAATAGGGAACGAAGCCTTTCACCACACAATAAAAACAAAGGCTTAACATGTAAATTTGATTGAACACAAAGGTATGCTACGAATCTGTTTCAAAGTGCAAATGATGATTCAGATCTGACCACATCGTGATTGAAAAGGCCTGCAGCTGGGCTGCAAAAAATACATTTTTAAATCTGGCATTGGTCTTCTGGACTCCCAATTAACAGAGAAAAGGAGTTAGCTCCAATACCAGCATGCTCCCCACTCTCCCCGACTCCCTGAGCTCCAAGAGCTGGGGTTGTTTCGGGCACCCAGTGTGAACTTGTGGACAAAATGCAGGGTTGTCATCCCTACTAGATATGAAAACCAAGTTGGCCCAGTTGGCTCTAACTTCATTCCCAAACATTTCTTCTGGTTACTTCAAATATGATTTGTCTCCCATAGCTGCCCACAGTAAACAGAGGAAAGAACTTGTCTCTAGTACCTGAACTTCTTGACTAGCTTTGGGAGTAGAGAGAGGGAATGATTCTATGGAGCAGAGTTTCTCAAAGCATGGTCTGCACAATCAGAATCAGGGTAAGGACTATGAGGATCTGTACTTTTTATAAGAACTCTCTTGTGATTCTTACACCCATCAAAGTCCAGGAAGCCCTGGTATAGAAAGAAGATAGGCCAGGTACAAAGTGGATGTCAGACTTCAAGGAAGGAAAACATGAGTAGAGGGTATGAGAGGCTGGCGAATCATTTGCTCTGAGAGACCAGAGCTGTTTCTTCTGTGGCCTGCAAGGCTATGGACAGCACCAGAACTACGAAGCTGGGTGATGACTGGCCACTTCCTGTTTCTCAGGGTCACGGAGATTCATCACTCCAAGCACGCACACACACCCTCACCCCAATCACCCGCAAACACAAGTTCTGGCCACAGGACACAAGTCCACCAAGGGACTCCAGCCTTATGCTTCCTTACAGCCAGATAGAGCTGAGCGATCAACTCTCTTCAAGGCTCTAGCCTTCCTGGGCTACTCCCCAATTCTCTGCTCCCCCGTTCCATCACATCAGCTGTTGCTAGAAGAGGACATTAGCTACACTGCACAGAGTGGAGGGTGCAACAGAAACATGCTGAGTGAGAGGCTCTGTCAGCCCCTTTGTAGACCCTTGTAGGTCAGGACCACTTCCTACTGAACATCCCCTACCCCACCCCGCCCCCAATTACACGCACATCATGTCAATCAACCTATTATAAAATAGACCCTCATCCCGTGCTAAATGTAACATCTTTGATGTTTAAAGAAATAAGGTAAAGGATTTTTATAATTCTGAGCTTTAAAATGTATTCTTCATTTTGTCCTCGAAATTCAAATTGTATTGCATTTACATAAAACTATTAAAGAATTGAATTATAGTTTACAAGTTGACTAAGTTTACCTTTTGCAGGCATTTAATGAAAAATGTGTTAATTTTTATTTTCCAATTTTGTATTTTGGAATTTTATATTTTTTCCCCACATTGTAAGCTTTTTTGGCGAGTCTTCGAAAGCACTCGGGTTGGGGCCCCAGTGTGGCAGGGAGGGATCCTTGGTGGTGGAGGTGTGCAGACGGTGGAGGGAGGCGGTGAGAACCTGCACCTGAAGTGAGTACCTTCGCTCCTCTTTCCACCTGTCAGTCTCCCTGCAGTACCTCCACTTGGAAGAAGCTAATCAGAAACTAGCTGACAAGGGAGTCTGGAAAGCGTGGCATGCTTACTCTTAGCCCCAGTTTCCCGAGAGAAATCACCTTGGTGTAGTGTTTGCCTCTACGATAGGCAGGCTATTCCAGGGGCCACAGCCCAGAATGGCACAGATCAAATTATGATGATCAAATCACAAAGCTAATTGAATCTATTTAAAAACACACAGCCAGAACCCAGAGGAAAGAGTTGCAGTAGGTTAACACACGTGGGATAGAGTGCAAGCGGGTGAAAGGACCATACTGTCTTGATCTTGTGTTTTGTTCTGGTGTGATGATGTAGTTACAAGGGCCAGAATGGAGATTGAGTTAGGGGGCCAGCAAATGAAAGATGCTTGGAGACGCTGTATGCTTACGCTACTGGAGATGCAAGGACAAGTAAGCCTGGCCACAGGTCCTCATCAGTGTCCTGGGCAGGCATCCCTTTTGTCAGCATATCTGGGGCAGAGCATACAGGGGCCAGAATGGTGCCTCCAATAGGTAGACAATTTAGGGACGACATGGCTGTAAGCCCCAAGGTGGCATAGTCTAGTCCTTGTGGCTTATGAGTTGCTTTTTCTATCCCTTTCTACCTGTAAGTAACACTCTCATTTTTTCCATCCCTTTGCAATATATCCCATTTATTCTATTTTTATATGCCTTACAGGTTACTAACTTAATACAGGTTGAACATCCCAAATCTGGAAAATCTAAAATTGAAAATGCTCCAAATTCTGAAACTTTTCTAGTGCTCATTGGAGCATTTTGGAGTTCAGAATTTTGGATTTGGGATGCTCAACTAGTAAGCATAATGTAAATTTTCCAAAAAAAAAGAAAATCTGAAATCTGAAACACTTCTGTTCCCAAGCATTTTGGATAAAGGATACTCAGCCTGTATTTTTAGCACACCTTCTGAATTCTGCTTATGTCTCACGAATAATTTGCTTACTTTTTATCTATAGTTAATAAATCCGATGAGTTTCACTTATCCATTTGCTTTTCATATCCTCTGTGGCAGAGTCGAATATTTTCACATAATAGAGCAAACATACATTATGCCCAGCGTTATAGAGGAAAGTACAGAGGGTGAGGTTGGGGCTTAGAGACACGAGATAAGTAACTGTCATAAATCTTCATATATTTTTCATACAGAAAACCATTTTTCTAGTTCTTTTTCTAAGTAGTCTCTTCTTTCCCTGCTGATCCGACGTGCCATTTTTGACATGTTTCAACATCTCATGAATATGTGGGTCTGTTTCTGGGCTCTCTGTCCGTTGATCACTGTTTATATCCCAGTGCCTTTTTTACCATTGCTTTATTACTGTAGCATTAAATAAGTCCTGATATCTGTAGGGCAAGTCTTCCCCTCCCTAATTTTCTTCAGCTGTGCCCTGGCACATTCTTCGTTCTTTCTTCTTCCATACAATAATAATTTGATAAATGCTCATCAGATTTCTTTCCAAAAAAGCCTTTTGGAGTTTGATCAAAATTGTTCCATAGATTAATTTCGGGAGAACAGAATCTTTCATTCAATGAACTTGGTATGTATCTCCACTGTTTGAGTCTTCATTAAAGTTTATGACTTTCCCTGTAGTGGTTTCAATTCATCTTTTGTTAGATTTATTCCTATGTAATTGATGTCTTCTAAGACTAGGGTAAGTACTATCTTTTTAATTATTTTTGTTGCTAGTGTGTGAAAATGCAATTCATTGTTTTATGTTAATCTTTTATTGAGCTGCCTTGTTAAATTCTCCTATTAGTTCTAAGTATTTGTCGATTCTTTTGGGTTTTCTATGTAAATGATCATATCAAGTGCAAATAGTGATAATTTTAAGTTTTCTTCCCAATCCTTCTGCCTGCGATTTGTTTTTCTTAAGTTAACATCCTGGCAAGCACATCCAAGGATGAAGAATGTGGTGATCTTACACATCCTTGCCTCATTCCAGATTTTGAAGTGGAAACTTCTAACGTTTCCACATTTGCTTAATTTGTTATATATGCTTTTTATCATGCTAAGGAAATTCCGTTCTATTCCTAATTTACTAAAAGATATTTTTTCTTCAATAATGAACTTATGATGATTTTTAAATGTCTTATCTGTAGCTATTGAAATGATATATGGTTTTTCTCTTTAATATAGTAATGTGGTGAATTACATTTATAGATTTTCTAACATTAAACCAACTTTGCATACTTGGATTAAACCTAACTGTATCGTTGTTTATTATCTTTTTTTATACACTGTAGAATTTATGCTGCTAATATAATCTTCTATTGGTGATTTTTGCTTCTACAGTTATGAATGAAATGGGCTTGTCATTTTTTCTTCATTTTGTGTTATTGTCTGGTTTTGTTATTGGGGTTATGAAGTCCTTATAAAATGAATTGGAGAGTATTTCTCTTCTTTCTATTCTCAGAAAAAGTTTTCATAAGATTGGGATGATTGCTTTCTTTTCAAGATTTATTAGAACTTGCCTGTAAAATCATCTGGGTGTGGTATTTAGTGTGGGACTATTTTACAATACTGCTTGTATTTCTATAATTGTTATGAGTTCTCAGATTTAAAAGAAAAACTCTTCTTGATAACATTTTGCTATTTTCCTAGGAAACTGTATATTTATCAAAGTTGTCAAGTTGCTGTTGATAAAATTCCTATTTTCTTGTTCCTTTGTACTTTATCTAGAGTATGTCCCCTTTTTCATCCATATTATTACTAATTTGTGACTAATTTGTCTTAATTTGTTGCAAATATTCAATTACAAAAGTTTTCAAATTATTTATAGATGTGTATGTGTCTATACCTATATTAAAATATACACATATACAATTTCAAGTGGGTTGGAGATTATTCTTATGTTATGAAAACATCCCTGTTTTGTACTTGAGCGGGTGGGGCTGTTCCTTGGAAGGGAGTGAGCTTGGGCTCATCGGCCAGCACAGGCGCCCTGGGGTAATCTCTTGGCATGTTTCATAAGCCCCTTGAGATATCATTAAAGGCAAAAACGTAATGATCAGAAAAGAGGCATAAAATAAAATGCCTCCTGTCCCCCTCCCCTCCAAGCATAGTCCTGGGGCTGCCATCACTGTTTTGCTTCCTAAGGGACAAGATTGTGAGTGAGAGAGAAAGATGTGTTGTTTCAGCTAGATTTGTACATAGCCCACAGCTTTTTGGTAGTTGCTGCAGCTACGAAGACCGGACAGGTAAGTGGGGAAAAAAGCATATCACAGTATGATGCTATTTTGTTGTGGGAGAGGTCAAAGTCAGCGAAAATGGTGATGAATGTCTCATATACATGCACAATGATTATTCTGGGCATTGGGTTTATGGGTCATTTTCACTTTCCTCCTTATTCCCATATGCAGCACGTCAATTTGTTTTTCACAATAAGCATATGTTACTTTTCCAAACAAAAATTAAATCAATAAAACTATTTTGAAAAGGAAAAAGTTGTGGTGATTACTAATGATTGTAATTCTTTTCCTTTGGATTTGGGTCCTGGGTTGTCCATAGAAGCAGTAGTGTGACGGCCGAAACAGCTTGGCAAAAGAGTGACATGTTAGTGGGGAGGGTGACTTGCGTAAAGATCCGTTACGCCCCAGGAAGCAGCTCCCTGAGAAAGGGTCAGAAGTCCATTGTTTGTGCGTGTGAGTGTGTCTGGACCTCTGGTATTGTCTCTGCTCACTTCCCTGTGTCTTTTCTAGGTTTCAATAAATCTTCCTGTCGGTGCAGACCTAACGCAGCATTGCTCATGAGTGCTACTAGACAGCATTTGTGTTTTCACGAAAGCCTGTGTATCAAAGGGGGTTCAGGCTGCCCTGAAGGTGGGGGTGTAATTAATTCAAGAAAACTCCAAGAAGAAAGATTTATTCAGGAAAACAAAAATGGAATTACTTGGCAAAATGTCCCTCCTCACCTGCAAATTCTCTTTCTGCTGCTGCCTAGAGGTAGGTATAGGGAAGCAATTTCCCTCACTAGTGAGCCCAAGAATCCTTCTCCAGGGGCTGGATCTTCTTGCCCCCAATATTGCATCTAGATCATGGCCCAACAGGCTGTAAAAGCCAGGGACCTATCAGCCTTTGTCTCTGTAAACACAAATGGAGAACTTAATGATATATATTTTATGGAAGCCAAAGCAAAGACGGTGGCTATTTTTAACTTGGGGCAGGAAAATGTGGCTGGAAAGGAAACATCTGTCCCAAACTATTCTCTTGAGCTTTATATAAAGGTCCCATCTATCACAAAACCATCAAAAAATAAAATAAGGTGGCCTGGCTCTGGAAGAGAAAGGGAAAGCATCTCCCACTTCTCACTTCTCCCACTTCTCAAGTTCTGAGTTGGGGCTGTGGCCCGGAAGAGACCACCTCAGAGACAGAACATGAGGGAATGGCTCAAGGACAGCCTAATTCCTGTGAATTTCTGGGCCTCTCCTAGTTTAGTGTCTTTATCCAAGATGGCCCCACCCTTTAAGATTCAAATTCTGCAGACTTCCCAGTTGGGGGTCACCAGAGGTCTGGCGCTGAGAGAGTGAGACCTCTGAGTACCAGAACATTTTCCTTGGCAGTTCTGATTGCCGGTTCCTGAGCAGAGAAGCCACTCTTTCTTCCATGGGCAGCAAGAAAGTTCCCTTTCCTTCAAAACATGCCAACCTCCTGTGTGTGTGGCTGGGGGAAAAAGGGCAAGTGTGAGCCTGCAAAGTTTCAGAGACATACATCTTTTTGCCTCAGTAGAAGCATTAGCCATCATTTCTGGGAATACAGAGCAAGGCCAAATTCATCCATTAGAGGCAGGGTTGCAGCAGATGATGCTCAGGTTGTGCACTGCACAAATTCAGGAAATTCACATAGGAGGTGGAGAAGAGAGGAGGAACAAGACAGAATGTGTTATTGGTTGAGCGGTTCCCAGTCTTCATCTTGAAAAACTGATGAGAATTTTCACATTGCAGTTCTGTGTTCTTGTACTCATTTTCTCTTCTTTTTCTTCTTATTATTTGATTTTTTTTTTTAACTTCTTCCTGTTTTCAGTCAAAGTTTGGGCCAGGAGAAGAATACTTTTTGCTTTCCAGATTGAGTAGAGAGTTGCCAGGAGAAATGACAAGGAAAGAACGAGAATAAAAGAGCCTACATGGATCCACTCACTCCCTCTCTCGGTGCACTTGGAGTCAGAGCAGCAGGGTTGGAGGGTGTGAAGCAGGGTTGCCAAATTGCATAAGTCTCTAAAAAGATCCATATGTCTGGGCTGCACTAAGCCTCTGAGCTCAGGGAGGGGGCCAATAACATCATCTGCTGGATGGGAGTGCGGTTCTCTTCCTCTGGGGAGGATTAGATGTCAGCTTGACTAGATGCTGCCAGGCTCATGATGACCCAGACTGGGGACTCGGGGTGCAAGTGTTTGGGGTGGGGAGGAAGAAAGAGGAGCAGAGAGTAGATCAAATAGGAAAGATGAAGTTGGTAAGCTAGAGTCTGTGAAACATTTCGTAGGGAAGGAGCTTGGAAGCCCCAGGACATTCAGTTTTCTTTGAAAATTTTTCCCATGCCAGGACAGTTTTGGGGGAGCCACTGTGCAGATTAATGCCAGGCGACTTGCTCACTTCGTGGGAAGTCTAGACTCCTTATTCCTACAGTTGGCTCTGCAAAGCCAAAGGAAGAGCTTGCTCTCTTCCCCCTCAATTCTTTAAGCTCCAAACTGTAGCTTCCTCTGGGGTGCAGGGTAGCAGATGGTGCACAGCTGTGGGACACATCCAGTCTTGCCATGATCAGAGGAAGACACAGAGGCCAGTTGAAATCCCAATGGTTGCCCTGGAGACCTGTATCCAAAGATTTAGGGTGGTCCCCCTGACACTCTACCCGATCCCATCTTGGGCAGGCTTCATGTTTTTCCTCAGTTCCCCGTGCCTCCTGTCCACGCCAGCGTCAACTAGACCAGGAGGAGATGACTTTGTGAGAGTGGCCAGGCAGCCGCCTCCCACATGGGTGTTTTCTCTAAAGGTGGTCATACCCAAACTGAGGAGCTTTGGGAGGATTGGTTGGGGACAGTAGGGACAGGGCCTGGGAAGTTCGTTTGAAGATGTGTTAAGCCAGCTGAATAAGCACAGTGACCATCTGAAGACCCCATGGTAAAGCCAGAGGATCAGAGCTGGAGAGGGATTGGGAAGGTCCTGGAATGTTCTCAAGCTCTTGACTATAAAACTCTGCAGCCAGACATGTGACTTTACTACATTTGCCAGATGCCCTGACTCATTTAGCGCTCGTGTGTGTGTGTATGTGTGTGTGTGTATGTGTGTGTGTGTGTGTTCTTAACAAGTAGAACATAATCTGCTCTAGGGAGGTCTTGAAACTACCACTTCTCTATCTCTCCATTGCTACCATATTTCTCACCTGGAATATCACTGCCCTCTGGTCTCCCTAGGACCATTCTTGAGTTGTTCCTATTCATTCTTCACGCAGCAAGCAGAAGCTGCTTGGCCCAGTACAGCTGGCCCTCCATGTCTGTGGGTTCTGCACACGCGGATTAAACCAACCGCTGATCAAAAACACTCGGAAAAAAAGTTGTGCCTGTACTGAACATGTATGTACAGACAATTTTTTGTCATTATGTCCTAAACAATACAGTAGAACAACTATTTACATAGTATTTACATCGTATTAGGTATTATAAGTAATATAGAGATGATTTAAAGTATACAGGGGGAATGTGTAGGTTACCTATGTGCAAATACTACATCTGGGGATTTTGGTATCTGCAGTGGAAGGGATCCTGAAACCAGTCCCCTGCGGACACCAAGGGATGACTGTACTTAAAACTAAAACTGGGCCATTTCATTCCCCTGCTGAAAACCCTTCGATGGCATCCTTTTCCTCTTAAATAAGATCGAAGCTCTTCCCCATGGCCTATAAGCCCTGCAGGTGCTGGACTCCAGCCTGCTTCTCCAACCTCCTCTGCTCGACTCCCCACCTCACTCGAGTTCCTAAAACTCGCCAAAGTCTTTTCCAACCTCAAGGCTTTACCCAAGCCGTCCCTTCACCCAACTGCTCCATCCAATTGAAAATAAGCCCCCACCGGTCCCTTTATTGGCTCTCACAGCTCTCCCTTTTCGAAACCCACTCAGGGCTCCCATCCCATTTTACAGTGACACATTTACTTGTTCATTGCTTGTCCCCCACATTTGACTGTAAGCAACATGAGGCTAGAAACCAGGTATATTTTGTGCACTGGCAGGGCATATGCCAAAACTAGACACTCTGAATATTTATGGAATAAATGCATAAGCCATGCCTTCATTGTCTTTTGAGTATTTTCCACTCTATTGTTTCCTATATATATATATATATATATATATATATATACATATATTTCACACATTAGTAAAAAATTGTGTTTTAACGTTAGTGACTGACATAGGATTGTCATATACTATTACAGTCGTTTCATAAAAGCAGGGTCTTTTTTACAACCTTGAAATAAGCATAAATTCAGAAAACAGCCCCTTTCCACAAAAGCACAATTGGGGATATGACACAAATTGTCTTTGTTTTACTGAGGACCTGTACAAATATTGGCACAGATATTGCCTGTACTGGCATTTGGAAATGCTCGCCCCAACCTACAGCTCTCACAATGTGTTACCCCACCTGGCCCCGGTGGAGCTCTGAGTCAGACTCTGAGCATCTGTGTGGACCTGGGCAGATCATTTCCCCTCCCTGGGGCTCAGTCCCAGCATCCCAGGGTGACAGGTTTCTATGAAGATACTGAGATGGTTGCAAAGGCCCCTCCCAGCTCTAACTGTACCCACAGACTGATGTGTAAGAGGAAGACAAAGCCATGCTTTCTATCGAGGGGACTGGGGGTGGCCCCAGGTCTGAGCCACCGCTGCTGCCGCTGCTTGGGGAAATTAGGGTGGTCACTTCTTTGTGTGAGGGGCAGCCAAGGGAGAGAGGGGAAGCAGCCAGAGTGGGTGGCCAAATCCTGTCTCTGATCCTCGGAGCAGGGCTGGCAGCTCCTGCCAGGCTCCCACACCTTGGCTAAGAATAGCGCAGCTCTTTCCTGCCGGCCCGCAGTACTCCGGAGCCCGGAGGAAAGAGATCTGGACCGTCTAACCCCGGGCTGGGCTGTCCCTTCCGGCGATTCTCTCCTCGGCTCTGGGGATCAAAGGGCCGCCAGGGATTTCAGTTCTCCTTTCTGAGGCTCCCACCTAATAATAGCGCTGTGGTGTGAGGGAAGGGTGATATTCAGGCCACCCTCTGAAGGGTGGGAAGCTAGAGGCCTTGAAACTGAAAACCAACAATTCCCAGTGCTAAGGGTTGGGGGAATGGGTGATTAGGGAGGAGAAAGTCATCTGGGGGCTTCGAGGTAAGCTAAGGTTAGAGGAGGAGCTCAGCCTGAGGTCCTGAGGGCAAAGAAGCTTCTGGTTTCCGTAGGATCAAGGTGGGGTCTGCATACAGCCAGTTCTGAAGCAGTCGGCCTGGAGACCACGCTTGGAGAAGAAACCCAACAACAGATGGTTCACCAGTCCAGAAAGCAGATCCCGTGTGAAGGACTGGCCCCGTCCTGGCTCCTGAGGTGACTTCAGGACCATTGGTAGACCCCAACGACTAAGGTGAACGTACAATTCACCACCCACATAGGGTCACATTTGGCAGTGAAAGGGGACTTTGTGAATTACGCCAAGACGGCAAGTGCAAATGAGGACTGTCCAGGAAAATCAGGACTTCGAGTTGCTCTCGCCACTGCACGTTGCTAAGTGTCCACGTTCCCCGCTCCTAGATCTCTCAACAAGAAGACATGAGGCGCAACAGATAAAAGAACTTTAGAGATGGTGGCACCACAGAAATCTGGGGCTTGTGACCAAGCTTCCCTGCATTTCGGAGCCTTGTCCCTTCTGCATAAACTGAGTGGCAGGAAGTTAATTACAGCCACAGAGGAGTTTGTGCTCCAAGGCTGGGAAAGAAAGGAGAACCTTTTTCAGGAAGTCTCATTGCTGGGCTGGGCTGGGGGCCGCCTGGACGGAGAGATAAGCTGTGCTCGCAGGACGAGAGCAGCAGCCTCTGTGGTTTTCTGCAGCTGAAGTCCTATCCTGCGGCAGACCCCAGGGAGAACCCTACATGCTCTTTTATGGCAAAATAATCTCAGCATCCAGTGAACTGTTCACAATCTATACAGCTCACTTGAACAAACAAGTCTAACATATATTAATTAAGGAGGCTGTGAGGAGCAGATGCTACGTTATATGCCAGCTTCTGGGTTAGTTTCTGGAGACATAAAAAACAGGGAGATCGTCTCGCCTTTAAAGGAACTCACAGTTGAGCGGGGGAGGCAGAGGGCTAAATAATTTGTGAAGTAATGGAACAATGCTGTTTTGGTGGAGAAACCTGTTCCAGAGCCTCTTTCTCAGATTACTGGAGACTTTCACCACCTCCCTTGAAACAGATGGCAGTTGTTCATACAGCAACACATTTGCTAATGTGATGAAATTTACCGAGAGACACCACGGAGTCTTTGTGTGGAGCATAGGCTCTGGAGTCAGTCAGACCTGAATTTGAATTCAACTCTTCTAACTCACAAATTGTGTACTATTCAGCAAGTTTTTTAAGCTTTCAGAGTTTCCTGATCTATAGAAGGTAGATGGCAATAGCACCTGCTTCAGAAAGCAGAAAGCAATAGCACCTGCTTCCAGGTGATGCTGAGGTCACTGATGCAGGGACCACACGTTGAGCAGCAAGGTCATAGAATGTTGAAACATCAACTAAGTGCTGAGCATGGTGTTCATAAATGGTAAGTGAAGTGCTCAATAAAGGTACCCTATTGCTTTTCGAATGTAATGTGAAGAATCGTCATTTATCTTCAGTGAAATATCTCCCCATATATTACTTATTGTCATAATTCAAAATAAAATTGTTTAAGTCAGGGAAACACTCCCTGTCACCTCTCTTGTACCACAAGAGAGGCCAGTTCTTTTCACAGTCCATGACATTGGGAGGCTACCAGAAGAGAAGAATGGAAGATTTAGAATGTGCTTCTAATACCAGATAGCTCGGTGATAACTTTACCATCCCAAGATGCTCCCAATGTGAGGAGTGGCGGGAACGTCACACCTGTCCTGCACAATATGTGTGCTATGAAGGCATCGCCCCAGACTCAATATCAACAGTAGATACTGACAGTAAAGAGAGACGGATATCAAAAACACAGCCAAAGTCCACATATTTTTGTAAGCCTTCATGGTTTTAAAATAAGGCCCAAATTCGTTGATATTCCTATCACTGGGAGGCAGGCTCTATGTCCCCTCCCTCAAATTTGAGCTAGCGTGCGACTGCTTTGGCCGGGTGCTGCTGTGTGACTTCTGAGACTAGTCCAGAAAGCACCCTGCAGCTTGCTCCTGTTTCCCCTGGAATGTTTGCTCTCCTGAAGTGCTCCCTGTCTTGGAGCCAAGCTGCCACATGCCACACGAGAGGGCCTGGTTAGGTGCTCTGGTTGACAGCCTCAGCTGAGCCCGGGCAGCCTGTTGTCATCCCAGTGCAGGAACCAGGCATGTACACGAAGGAGCTTCCAGATGGTTGCACCTCCCCGTTGTTCAAATCACTCCCAGCCATTCCAGCTTTGCGGCCGAGGCCCCAGGCTTGTGAAGCAGAGACAAGCCCTTCCTGCTGTGTCCTGTCCCACAGACTTCATTAATAGAATAAAATGCTTGTTGTTTTATGCCAGTAAGTTCTGGAGTGATTTGTTGCTCAGCAACAAATAATTAGAACGTAAGCGATATTTTTTATTTAGTGTGAGAAAATATAAATATGGTATTTAAAAACTAAGGTTTGTTTATCTCAAATCCTTATTTGCAAATATTAAATATTATAAATATCATTAAATATTTGTTAATAAGTTAAAACTCTATTAGATTTTAAAAAGTAAATATCATATCTCTAACAAATTAAATTTAAATTCCATGATTAACTATGATATCATTAGAAGAGGAAGAGTAAATAGTTGGTGAAAAAAATCAGGCTTTGGAAACAGACAGATCTGGGTTTAAATTCCAATTTTAAAATTTGCTAATTGCGTGATCTCAGGCAGGTGAGTTTATTTTTCTACATCTCACCTTTCTAATCTATTAACTATTATAATAATGTCTATTGCATAGGGGCTGTAGGAGAGATTTGATAAAAATAATTACAGCACGTGTGTAATGTTATTATTGTTGTTATTTCCAGAAAGATCTCTTGAGAACCGTGTGCACTGGAAATAATTGGAAGATGGGGACCTAAGCAACCTGTAGAGCAGCAGACAGGAGGATTTCTGAAAGAGCTTCCCCTAAGCTAAATCTCAGAATGACTAGGAATAACTAGGTTAGATATTCTCAGGCTTTAGAATTTCAAAAATTTCCAAAAAACTTTGGGGACAAATTTAGGGGAAAATGACTTCTAAAAAAGCAACTTTCTAAAATTTTATGTAAATTCAAGGGATCAGTAATAGCCAAGATAATCTTGAAGAGAAGTAAAGCTGGAGATCTTATGTTATTTTATATCAGGATCTATTATAGAGATATAGTAACCAAGATAGTGTGATTTTGGAACCAGGATCAACAAACTGATGAATGGAATAGAACATAGTCAGAAACACACTCACCCATGTTTTGTCACCTGATTTATGGCAAAAGTGACAACTCAGATACTATGAAGATACAGAAGAGGAACAGACAGGTGTGAGGGAAACAAGTAAAGAGGAGTATCACAGAAACCAAGGAATGAAAGGGCTTCAAGAAAGAGGGAGAGAACAACAGTGCCAAATACAGCAGGTGTCCACGAAGCTGAAAAGTTAACTTTGAATTTGATTTTCAATGGCTTGTCAACACCTTGGGATGAGCTCTTCCAGTAAAGTGGACAGAAGACAGGTTATAATGGTTTGCAGAGTGAGTGGAAGTGATGGGTTAGTCACAGGAAGGCTGAGCTGCTCCTCCAAAGACCCTGGTGAGGAGGGAGACGAGGAATTTATAGCAGGCATATAAGGGCTAGGCATTCCTTATTTATTTATTTATTAAGGATAGCAGAGACTGGAGTGGGTTTGTAAGCCGAGAAGATGAAAGTTGAGAGGAAAGGGAAGGTATATGCCATTTAAGATGTATTATATTGCTAGTTCAGAGGAAATTCAGTGTATTCCAGGACAGAGAGGAAGATTAAGAGCCAAGATTAGCAGGTGGATAAACTATTTTATGAATCTTCAAATGTCTCCAGAAATGATTATAATAACATTTCAGTTAAAATAGCCTCAATTCTTGGACATTCCCAGTTATATCTCAAAGGTCTTTCAGCTGCTTAAAAATGTATTTTTAAATATTTTAGGCATAAAAAAGGTTATAAAAGGTAATGTAAGGAGCTTATGAACCCTCCACTTACCTTGAGAAATACAACATTACCAGACAACTGAAGACTCCTTTGTCCCTCATTTCTGATCACTAAGCCTCCCCCTACCCGCTACCTCCAAAGAGAGTCGCTTTCCTGAGTTTGTTGTTTATTATTCTTGAGTATTTTTTATACAGAACTTATAATACATTTTGTACTTATCTCTAGGGGATGTATATTGTTTTATACTTTGGTACACGTTATTTTTTATTTCAATAGATTTAGAGGGTATAAGTGCTTTTTGTTAAACAATGAATTGTATAATGCTGAATCAAGGCATTTAATCTACCTATCACCAGAGTATTGTACATTATACCCAACAGGTAATTTTTTATCCTACATCATCCTCTCACCCACCCCCATTCTTAGTTTCCTATGTCCATTACACTACTTAATGAGCATATACTCCTCGTTTAGCTTCCACTTATAAGTGAGAACATGTGGTGTTTATTGTTTCATTCCTGAGATACTTCACTTAGGATAATGGTCTCCAGTTCCATCCAAGTTGCTGCAAAAGACATTATTTCATTTCTTTTTGTGGCTGAGTAGTATGCCATGGTGTATATATACATTTTCTTTATCCACTCATCAGTTGATAGACACTTAAGTTAATTCCATATCTTTGCGATTATAAATTGTGCTGCAATAAACATTCAGGTGCAGGTGTCTTTTTGATAAAATGACCTTTTCTTTGGGTAGATACCCAATAGTGGGATTTCTGAGTAAAATGATAGGTCTACTTTTAGTTCTTTGAGGAATCTCCACACTGTTTTCCATAGAGGTTGTACTAATTTACATTCCCAACAGCAGTGTTTGAGCATTCCCTTTTCACCATGTTTATGTCAACTTATC
Source organism: Avahi laniger (assembly GCA_963575035.1). Lineage (NCBI taxonomy): Eukaryota > Metazoa > Chordata > Mammalia > Primates > Indriidae > Avahi > Avahi laniger. The sequence continues at coordinate 29,976 of CAUYSK010070753.1, forward strand.
TTTTACTTATTAATAATGGCCATTCTGACAGGGTGGTATCTCATTGTGGTTTTATTTTGCATTTTCCTGGTGATTTGTGATGTTGAGAATTTTTTTCATATGTTTGTTGGCTATTTGTATACATTCTTTTGAAAAAAATCTGTTCATGTTTTTTGACCACTTTTTTGATGGGCTTACTTGTTTTTGATTTACGTGTCTACCTTTATACTAGTATCATGCTGCTTTGGTTACTCTAACCTTGTAGTATAATTTGAGATCAGGTAATGAGATGCCTTCAGATTTGTTCTTTTTGCTTAAGATTGCTTTGGTTATTTGGGCTTTTTTTTGATTCCACATAAAATTTAGGATTTTTTTTTCTAGTTCTGTGAAAAATGATGTTGGTATTTTAATGGGAATTACACTGAATCTGTAAACCACTTTGGGCAGTATGGACATTTTAACAATATTAATTCTTCCAATCCATGAACATGGAATGTTTTTTCATTTGTTTGTGTCATTTATGATTCTTTCATCAGGATTTTGTAGTTTTCCCTGCAGATCTTTCACCTCCTTGATTAAGTATATTCCTAGATATTTTATTTTCTTTACAGCTATTATAAATAATATTGAGTTCTTGATTTGACTCTCTTGACTGTTATTACTT
>CAUYSK010070754.1:0-11946 GCA_963575035.1 Avahi laniger
GAAGGTGGGCACACTAAACAACGGATTTTCAATGTAGATGAAACAGCTTTCTATTGAAAGAAGATGCCATCTAGGAATTTCATAGCTAGAGAGGAGAAATCAATGCCTGGCTTCAAAGCTTCAAAGAACAGACTGACTCTCCTCTTTTGAGCCAATGCAGCTGGTGACTTTAAGTTAAAACCAATGCTCATTTACCACTCTGAAAATCCTAGAGCTCTTAAGAATTATAGTAAATCTACTCTGCCTGTGCTCTATGACTGGAACAACAAAGCCTGGATGACAGCACATCGGTTTATAGCATGGTTGGACTGAATATTTTAAGCCCACTGCTGAGACCTAGTACTTAGAAAAAAAAGACTCCTTTCAAAATATTACTGCTTGTTGATAACACATCTGCCCATAGAAGAGCTCTGATGGAGATATACAAAGAGATTAATGTTGTTTTCATGCCTGCCAACACAACATCCATTCTGTATCCCATGAATCAAGGAGTAATTTCAACTTTCAAGTCTCATTATTTAAGAAGTACGTTCCTTAAGGCTATAGCTGCCATACATAGTGATTCCTTTGATGGATGTGGGCAATGTAAACTGATAACCTTCTGGAAAGAATTTACCATTCTAGATGCCATTAAGAACATTTGTGATTCATGGGAGGAGGTCAAAATATCAACATTGAGCCAGGGGTGGTGGCACACACCTGTAGTCCCAGCTACTCAGGAGGCTGAGGCAGAAGGATCAATTGAGCCCAGGTTCAAGGCTGTAGTACACTGTAATCACACCTGTGAATAGTCACTGCACTCCAGCCTGAGCAACATAGTGAGACTCTGTCTCTTAAAAAAAATGAATAAATAAATAAACATTAACTCAAATTGGGAAAAAGTGGATTTCAACCCTCTTGGGTGACTTTGGGGTGATTCAAGACTTCAGTGGAGGAAGTAACTGCAAATGTGGTGGAAATAGTAATAGAACTAGAATTAGAAGTCTAAGACGTGTGACTGAATTACTACAATTTCATGATAAAACTTGAACAGATCAAAAGTTTCTTCTTATGGATGAGCAAAGAAAATGGTTTCTTTAGATAGAATCTACTCCTGGTGAAGATGCTATGAACATTGTTGAAATCACAACAAAGGATTTAGAATATTATGTGAACTTAGTTGATAAAGTAGCAGCAAGGTTTGAGAGGGTCAACTCCAATTGTTTTTGGTTTCTTTGAGACAGGGTCTCGCTCTATTGCCCCGCCTAGAATGCAGCAGCATTATCATAGCTCACTACAACCTCTAACCCCTTGGCTTAAGCCATCCTCCTGCCTCAACCTCCCGAGTAGCTGGGACTACAGGCATGCGTCAACACGCCAGCTATTTTTTCTATTTTTTGTAGAGATGGGGTCTCACTTTTGCTCAGGCTAGTCTCAAAGTCCTGGCCTTAAGCAGTCCTCCTTCCTCGGCCTCCCAAAGTGCTAGGATTACAGGCGTGATCCACAGCACCTGGCCATGACTCCAATTGAGTAAAATGCTATCAAACAGCATTGCATACTACAGAGAAATCTTTCATGAAAGGAAGACTCAATTGTTGCAGCCAACTTCATTGTTGTCTTATTTTAAGAAATTGCCTAGCAGGGCATGGTGGTGTGCAACTGTACTCCTAAATACTCAGGAGGCTGAGGGAGGAGGTAGCTTGAGCCCAGGAGTTGGAGGCTGCAGTGAGGTATGACAGCAATCCACATGGAGGCAAGACCCTCCACCAGCAGAAAGACTATGACTCACTGAAGGCTCATATGATCGTTAGCATTTTTTTAGGAATAAAGTATTTTAAAATTAAAGTATTTACATTGTATTTTTAAACATAATGCTATTGCACACTTAAAAGACTACAATATAGCACAAACAAAACTGTTATATGCACTGAGAAACCAGAAAAATTGTGTGCCTCACTTTATTTTGATACTCACTTTATTTGCTGTGGTATGGAACTGAACCCACAATATCTCAGAGGTATGCCTGTAATTTCAAAAAGCTCCCCTGGTTTTTCCAATATGACATCAGAGTTGAGCACCACTGGTATGTGGCATATGGTTGGGCAGGTTGTTCACTGCCCAAGGACACCAGACTGAGGGAACTAGGGAGCACTAAAATTGAGTCCACACTCTGCTCACCAAGCAGTGTACCATATTTTGAAAGCAGCATCTGTTTTGAAAAATAGTCACCTTTTGCCTAATTCCCACAAAGAGGACCTGGGGTCTTTCCCCTATTCTTGGATACGCATTGCTGCATATTCTACATGTTCCATTTCCATCTTTTTACAAAATGCACTCAGTGAAGTTATATTTAACATCTACTATATGCCGGGTGCCTGGTATTCACTGGGGATACAACAAAATAATCATAGCTTCTGTCCTTATGGAACACGCAGCCTTTTGGGAAAGACAAGTGATTAAACAGGGAATTAAACAATGTGGGGGTGAGTACAAAGCGCTGCGGAAGGAAACTGGACAGGCACTCCACCCAGACCTGGGGCTCAAAGGGGCCTCATGGTGGAAGAGATGTAACAGCGGCCAGGTAAAAGGAAGGGGGGTGCATTTGAGGCTGAGTAACAGCATTTGAAGAAGGCTAGCATTGAGAGAGACCATGGGTTATTGGAGAATTGACGATAATTCAGACCATACTATGCATGGAGGGAATGATCAGGGAGGAGGCATTAGTGTGGTTGAGTCTATCAATTTTCCAAGGGCTGGGTTGGCCACGTGAAGCTTAATTGCTGTGTCCCATTCCTTGGTCCTTTTTTGTCCCCCTTTCTTCCAGTCCTCCCTCCTTCCTTCCCTCCCTTCCCTCTTCTTTTTAGGTACAATCCTTTGTTAAAGCATAAAATACCTAAACCACTTATACCATACCTCCAGGAATCTATAATTCGAGTGCTGGAAAGAGCAAAAGTCTTGGGAACAGGCAAAGGAACAAAGAGGCATGGAGCATGCCACCACTTCATTTAGTGCCACCTGCACCTCCTCACAATTAGCACGTGTTTCACAGATTCCTCATTGCTCACCACTCTCTCTGCTTAATTGAGATTAAATTCACATGACACAAAATTAATCATTAACCATTTAAAGTGTAAAATTAAGTGGCATTTAGTATACTCACAGTGTTGTGCAAACATTATTTCTATCTATTTTGAAGACATTTTCGCCACCCCAAAAGGAAACTCCCTACCCATTAAGCAGTCACTCTCCATTCCCCGCTCCACTCAGCCCCTGGCAACCTCTGTTTGGCTTTCTGTCTCTGTGGATTCACCTGTTCTGAGCGTATTATATAAATGAAGTCGTACAATATGTGACCTTTTATGTCTGGCTCCTTTCACTTAGCATGACGTTTGCAAGGTTTATCCAAAGTGTAGCATGTATCAGTACTTCATTCCTTTTATTTTTTTGTAGTAGAAGGAGCCAAGCAACGGCTAGTCTGTATTGGAAAGAAGAAACTTTACAGCACATTTCATTTTGAGTAAATTAGTGCAGCGGCTCAGTGTGCCAACTGGTGGGCACCAGTTTGTAATGGGTCGGACATTTAGGGAATTGCTGGGTCTCGCATTTGTGCAGCCAGAACCAGATGATGGCACTGTTGTCCTCTTCGCAGATACAGCCCACTATTTGCTTGTCAGTGATGGAAGAGACTAAATTAGGGTCTTTCCTGGTGCCTGAAGCTGCCTTTGGGGGTAGCATATTGTGTGGGTCCAGTCCCTTCTGTGCAGCCATCAAGACCTCCCTCTCAAAAAAATAATAAAATATGTATTGATCATCAAAAAAAAAAATAAAAAGACCTCCCTCTCCAGCCCAGTCGCCTGCTGGTCATCCATAGGAACACCACTTCCAGACTCCATGGAGCACGCTGCAGCAGGCTCATAGGGACGGCGGGCTCTCAAGGGCCTGCACGGCCAGCGCTCCAGCTCCGTGAAGTAACCTTAAAGCCATCACCTTCATTCCTTTTGAATGGCCGAATGGTATTCCATTGCATGGATATATCAGTTTTGGTTATCCATTCATCAGTTGATGGATATTTGGGTTGTTTCCACCTTTTAGCTATTGTGAATAGTGCTACTATTGCTAATAGCATGTACAAGTATCTATTTGATATTTGTTTTCTTTAGGGTACATACCGAGTAGTGGAATTGCCAGGTCATTTGGTAATGCTATGTTTAAATTATTGAAAAATCATCAAGTTGTTTTCCAAAACAACTGCAGCATTTTTTATTCCCACCAGCAATGTACAAGGGTTCTGGTTTTTGCCACATCCTGGCCAATACTTATTATAGTTGACTTTTTGGTTCTAGCCATCCCAGTGGATACAAAGTGGTATCTTATTATGGTTTTGATTTGCATTTCTCTAATGACTAATAATGTTGAGCATGTTTTCATGTGCTTATTGACCATTCATATGTCTTCTTTGGAGAAATAGCTATTCAAGTCTTTTATCTATTTTAATGGGTTATTTGTGTATTTGTTCTTGAGTTATAATAATTTTTGTATGTTCTGAATACTAGATCCTTATCATATATATGTTTCGCCAAAATTTCCTCCCATACTGGGTTGCCTTTTGACTTTCTTAATAGTATTCTTTGGGATTTTTTTACTGTTTTTTTTATTATTTTTATTTTTAGAGACAGGATCTCACTCTGTCACCAAGGCTGGAGTACAATGGCGTGATTGTTCATTTTTGAGGCTTTCATAATGTGATGGAGGCAAAATATAAAGAAGTAAATATGCATGTTAGGTGGAAGAAAAGTAAAGCAGGGTAAAGGGACATAAAGTGGCTGGAGGTAAACTATTTTATATAGTATGATCTGATAAGGTTGTCACATTATATATAGAGTTAGCTGATAAGGAGATGCCTTAAGATATAATATAATAATATGAGTTAGGAAGATACAGAGCATTGCACAATGAGGTCTAATAGCAAGGCCCCTGAGACAAGAGTGATTTGACATGGACAAAGAACAGCAAAGTGGCCAGCATAGCCGGAGAAGGGTGAGCAAGGAGGAGAGAAATAGGAAATAATGGGGTGAGAGGTGTGTATGAGGTTGCACACCCTGTTGCAGAATTTCCATTTCTGGACACTCCATTCCATTCCATTTGGATTTATGCAAATTGGCTTTGGCCTGGTCTTACCAAGAAAAATAAATACTTCAAGTTAATGAGTGAAGAACCAAATGAGGTAGTTAAAAGAGCTTGGATGAGATCAGAAATCCTGGCTCTAATCCTCATTCTGCCACTGCCTTGCACTCTGACCTTGAGCAAGGGTGTGCGCAAGCAGGGATGAGCAAGAGTAGAAGGAAGTAAAGGATGAAAAGAAGATACAAGACTATCATGGGGCTTTGAATGCCATGTTAAGAAATCTTGACCTTGTCCAGGAGCTTCAAACTCAAGTTCCTACAGAGGCCAGGCAGATAACATAAATGAGTCAAGTGTCCCATTTGTTGCTGTTATGGGAACTGAGACCTGGAGAAAACAAGCCCAGTCACTAAGCCTGGCTGAAGCCCCTGGAATGCAGACTTGGTGTTGCCAGATCTGCCTGTTTTCTAAGAGAATTCATGAATTGGAGACTTTATGTGAAATTTCTCAATTTTTAAATCTTAGTAAGTAATTTAAACCCAGAGGACTGAATAATATATATTAACAAACCAAATTATGATCCATTGAATGTCCAAATGCAACCAGGACAATGTGAGCCAGAAAGTTTTTTTTTTCTTATTTAAAAAAAAAAATTGGAGACTGCAAACTAGTCAAACCTCTGTGGAAAGTAATATGAAGATACCTCACAGAGCTACAAGTAGAACTACCATTTGATCCAGGAATCCCATTACTGGGCATCTACCCAGAGGAAAAAAAGACATTCTGTGAAAAAGACATCTGCACTACAATGTTTATAGCAGCACAATGCACAATTGTGAAGATGTGGAAACAACCCAAGTGCCCATCAATACATCAGTGGATTAATAAAGTGTGGTATATGTGTACCATGGAGTTCTACTCAGCCACAAAAAACAATGGTGATCTAGCATTTCTTGTATTATCCTAGATAGAGCTGGAGCCCATTCTACTAAGTATCACAATAACGGAAAAACAAGCACCACATGTACTCACCATCAAATTGGTATTAACTGATCAACACTTAAGTGCACATATAGTAGTAACATTGGTCAGGTGTGGGGCAGATGGGGGGGGAGGAGGGGATGGGTATATACACACCTAATGGTGCAGTGCACACCATCTGGGGGATGGACACACTTGCAGCTCTGACTCAGGTGGGGCAAAGGCAATATATGTTCCTAAACATTTGTATCTCCGTAGTATGCTGAAATAAAAAAAAAGATAAACTTCATTAAGAACTCTGTGTTTAAAGAGTTAGTAAGGCTCTGAACAAAACCCTTAGTACAATCTTTATGATAGCTATTGTGGCTTTTGCAGAATAACAGTGCTACTGTGTGTCTTCAAACATGTAGAAAATTTGAATACCAATGTGTTTTCTATCTAAATAATTGTTAACATAAATAAATAAATTTTGCTTAGAGGGCTTTCCTGTGAAAACCAGAAAAGCTTCCAAATTCTAAAAGACCTGTAACACTCAGAGTTTTGTGCCCAGTAGTCACTTGTCACTTGCTGAGAGTATTTTCAGATGTCTTTATTTATCTGAGCTATTTATATGTCCTTCTGTCTCATGACCTGTTTGATCCTGGCAGCCGGATTTGGGGCATTGTGCTCTGTACTCTCCCGATGCCCGCCCCACCCACACCCTCACCAAGCACAGTGCCAGGCCCAACTTCGGCATCAGTAATGTTCAAAGAAACAAACTGCTTAAGGTTTTACAATTAGCATCAAGAGTCTTAAATAGGCCAGGTGCGGAGGCACAGGCCTATATTTCCGGCATTTTGGGAGGCTACCTGGGAGGATCACTTCAGGCCAGGAGTTCAAGAACAGCCTGAACAACATAGTTAAGATGCCCATCTCTACAAAAAAAAAAAAAAATGAAAAAGAAAGTTAGCCGGATGTGGTGGCACCTGGCTGTGGTTTCAGCAGCTCCGGAGGCTGAGGCCTGCGGAAGATCGCTTGAGCCAAGAAGTTGCAGGTTGCAGTGAGCTATGATTACCCCACTGCACTCTGGTCTGGGTGACAGAGCTATGCGCTATCTCTAAAAAAAAATTAAAAATAAAATAAATAAAAGAAGAAAAACTCATGAACATAGACAGTAGATTGGTCGTTACCAGAAGCCGGGAGCGGGAGGAGGAGGGAGGCTAGAGGGAGGAGGGAGATGGAGGGAAAGAATATAAATGTATTTATTACCACTGAGCTGTACATTTAATAAAAATGATAAAGATGATAAATTATATGTGTATATTTTATCGCAATACAATTAAATTTGAAAAAGAAAAGAAGAAAACGGAAAAAAAGAAAAATGACAGGCAGGAGAGGCATTCCCGATTCCCTCCTGCGGAGGCGGGGCCGCCCGCTGCAGTTCACACCAATCAGAGCCCGGTTGATAGGCAGAGCTGGGAGAACAAGCAGACACTCCCCGCCCATCAAACAGCCGCTGGGATTCGCTTCGGTAATCAGCCTGGAAACCCGCCTGGGCCTATCCGGCATGCCGCTGAGGGCTACGATTGGCTGCCAAGAAACCCCGCTCCTCTTCCTGCTCATTGGCCGCCGTGGTTTACGAAAGAGGAGCCTGTTGCTGAGCAAAAAGTGCGTGCTGCAGTTTTTGCTGAAGAGACGTTTGGTCTGAAACCGTACTGGGCGCTCACGGGTCAAAAAACAGTCCTAGCCACTGCTACTAAATGCTCCGAACATTTAAATATTAATGGTTATAGCCACCTTTCTTGAACACTCACTATCTGCCAGTCACTGAGCTTTGAAATAAGAATAGTAACAATATAAATAATAACTACAGTTTATTGAGCGCTTAATCTGCATCAAGCCTTGTTAAGGGGCTTGTGTGCATTAGTTTTTCTCCTCCCAACAGCCTCGTGGAGGTAATTGGTGCCCCATTTTACACACTGAGGTTCGGAGAGGTGAAGTGACTTGCCCATGTTCTCACAGGGAGGGTCGGAACTGGAACCTTCAACTCCGGTATCTCGATTCCAAGTCCAGCCTTTTTTTGGAGAGGGTGGGGGTACGGAAGTGTTTTGGGGATAGGGAGGGGTAGGACAGGGTAGTGGCAGGGGCCAGGGGCGTTACTTCAGAGTCAGGCCTCAGGGTGGCTCTCTGTGTCTGGGATGTTTAGAGCCTCTGGGCGTGGAGCGGTGGGAGGAGACAAGAAAAAAAGGGAGTAGTTGTTTTCTCTGGAATTGTGAGGCTCCTGAGGCAACCTATTAAGGTGTCAGTGGCCCTGGACTGGGGGCCCGGGCTTCAAGATTCTAGTCTCCACCCTGTGGCCAACTTTCTGGGGGACCTTGGGCAAATTCCTTCTCTCTGTGAGAGGGAGTAAGCAATGGGAAGTGCATTCGGCCTGTGAAGTCTTTGGGGAGTCGGGTCCTTGCTGGCAGCAGGGCGAATCTTCAACAACCACACGATTTTCACTCAACTGTTGCCTGGCCTCTTTTCAAGACCTTGAGGCAGTGACATGGTACCTGACAATCCTATAAACTCAAAACGGTTTGGGAGAGCAGTTTCCAAGTTCACTCTGACTGAGCTGTAGCAGCGTCCGGCCTACAGGGGGCGTTGAGGGCTCACTCAGCCGAAAAAACACAACTAAACTGGAACTAAGAAATTTGCCCAAAAGCAAACCCAGTGAGTTAGTTTTAATATTTTATTTATTAAGAGGGGTGAACTTTTCCAAATCTGAAGGTTTCTGTCCTCAGTATGCAACGGAGGAAAGCGAATTACATGCATTGCCCAACACCGGTTCTCTCCGTTAGTGGCTCTGGAAGGTTAGAGCAAATTTCAATTTCTTTTGTTTTTTATAGAGACAAGGTCTCCCTCTGTCTCCCAGGCTGGAGTGTAGTGGATCCATCATAGCTCACTGCAGCCTCTAACTCCTGGGCTCAAGCAGTCTTCCTGCCTCAGCCACCCAAGTAGCTGGGACTACAGGCATGCACCACCACCACATCCGGCTAAATTTTTTTTTTTTTTAGGGATGGGGTCTTGCTATGTTGATGTTGCCCACTCAGGCTAGTCTCTAACTCCTGGCCCCAAGCAATCCTCAGGCCTCTGGCTTTCCAAAGTGCTGGGATTACAGGCCCATGTCTTTGTTTTACAGATAAGGAAACAGATTCTAAGAGCTTAAAAAAATTCAATTTGGGTCACATGGCTAAAAACTAGTACCTGAGTTGTTACACTCCTGGGAAGTGCTCTAAGGAGATAGTTGGCTCTGTTTCCAGGAGTCTGTGGTTGTCCTGCCCCCTAATGCACAACTGCAGGGGACAATTTCAATTTTGATTATGTATAATAGCTCGACAGCTCAGGACTCATCAGCTCTGTGCAGGAAGGACTTCCCTCAGCACCTAGCACAATGCCTGCATAATGAGTAATTGAATGAATGTGTGAATAAGCTTGGCGGGTGGGTCTCTTTGGCTTTATCAGACCAATTGGAGTGGAACTTCTTTACTGAAACCTCCCCTGGGAGAGAATTGTGTTCTGAGATTTAGGGGTGGAAGAGGAAGATAAGAAGAGCTCAGAAAATGACATCTGGGGTGATAAATGGCTCCAGTACAAGGTCATTAGTAAAGTGATCCCAGTTTTTGGGATTAGAAAATTAATTTAGGAAGTAGAAATACAGAACAGATAAGAATCCCATTAGGATCATAATCTGAGAGAGGATCTGAGCTGAAGAAATCTCAAAAACGTTTCAAACTCAATCTAGACGTATCTTTGAGACTGCAGAGTGATTGAGGAATAAAAATAGCTCTGGCCAATCAATGGCCTCAATGAAGCTGATGCAAGAGTAGAGAGAGTATGGCAACAGGAGGAGGAGATCTTCACTGAACCGAAAATATAATACAAGGCATGAGGGAGGGGAGGGATGTGCCCAGTTACTGGCACCCTTCTATACCCCACTGGGCTGGTAGCTTCACCATTGAACTTCCAGAGCCAAATACAGTGCCTGGGACACACTGGATGATAAATAAATAATTACTGAATGAAAGAAGCAGGGAAGGAGCTGGAGCCCTGACCAGCAGATTTACCATGAGTAGAGCCAGTTCAATGATTCAACTTTTCACTTGTTCCTTTTGTTCAGATTCCGGTTGCCCTAGCCACCTTCAGGTGATAATTTGGCTTCCCATGGAGGCCGCCCTACAAAGAGGGATGCGTTGGCCATCAATTATAGGCCACTTGACAGTTAGGTTTCTCACTCCCAATTATTATATCTGCTTTAAGCATCAGTTCCTTGTGCCAGCCTGCTTCTTATATATTCATGTCCTCTTCTCATTACCGGTGCGGTGGAGTTTCTGCATTGGAGTCATTCCTGACTGGGTTTGAATCCTTACTCAGCATATTACTAAGCTATCTGACCTTGGCCAACACACCTCTTGAGCCTCAGTTTCCTCATTCCTCGAATGAAGACATAATAGCCTACTTCACTAGGTTGTCGTGAGAGTTACACGAGACATTAAATGTATCCTGGATTCTTGCTGGAGCTCGGGAAATGTTAGTGTCTGTGCCCCTTCCTACCATTTCTTTCTTGGAGACTGGGTCACAAAAGATCATTTAATTGATAATATCAGTATTTTTTGCCTTACCTCCTCAAGCTCCTCCCCCTTGCTAACTTTACAAGTGAAGCTTTGGGAATGATTTAGTCACTTGAAGATTCTAAAAGGTTATTCTACAGAGTAACTCATGTTCATTCATTCAAAAATATTTACAGGTATACCTCATTTTATTGCACTGCACCTTATTGCACTACACAGTTATTGCATTTTTTACAAATTGAAGGTTTGTGGCAACTCTGCATCAAGCAAGTCATCAGCTCAGAGCCATTTTTCCGAAAGCATGAGCTTGTTTCATGTCTCTGTGTCACATTATGGTAATTCTCAAAATACCTCAAACTTTTTCCTTATTATTACATCTGTTATGGTGATCTGTGATCAGTGATCTTTGATGTTACTATTGTAATTGTTTTGAGGTGCCACAAATTATATGCACATAAAACAGTGAATTTAACAATTTGACACATAAATGTTTTGTGTTCTGACTGCTCCACCAATCTGCCATTTCTGTCTCTCCCATCTCACCCCAGGCCTCCCTGTTTCTTGAGACACAATATTGAAATAAGGCCAATTAATAGCCCTACAATGGCTTCTAAGTGTTCAGGTAAAAGGAAGAGTCATATGTCTCTAACTTTAAATCAAGAGCTAGAAATGATTAAGCTTAGCCCAAAAGGCATGTTGAGGGCCAAGATAGGCCTAAAGCTAGGCCTCTTGTCCCAAATAGTTAGCTAAGTTGTGAACGCAAAGGAAACATTCTTGAAGAAAATGAAAAGTGCTACTCCAGTGAACACACAAATGATAAGAAAGCAAAACAGCCCTGTTTGCTGATATGGAGAAAGTTTTAGTGGCCTGGATAGAAGATCAAACCAGCCACAACATCCCCTTAAGCCAAAACCTAATCCAGAGCAAAGTGATAACTCTCTTCAATTCTAGAAAGGCTGAGAGAGGTGAAGAAGCTGCAGAAGAAAAGTTGGAAGCTAGCAAACTTTAGTTGGTTCATGAGATTGAAGGAAAGAAGCTGTCTCCTTAACTTATTATAAAAGTGCAAGGTGAAGCAGCAAGTGCTGATGGAGAAGCTGTAGCAGGTTATCCACTTGATCTAGCCAAGATCTTTCACGAAGGTGGGCACACTAAACAACGGATTTTCAATGTAGATGAAACAGCTTTCTATTGAAAGAAGATGCCATCTAGGAATTTCATAGCTAGAGAGGAGAAATCAATGCCTGGCTTCAAAGCTTCAAAGAACAGACTGACTCTC